>DWGR01000585.1:0-21043 GCA_018247715.1 Heliconius burneyi | reverse complement strand
CATTTTCCCCAGTGGCGATCAAGCCTACATGTAACTAAAGTCGAAGTAAAATCTCTAAAGTAAAATTTATAAATATTTTTTTAATGTGACATAAATATCTGAATCTGTGGAGATAATTAACATAGATGTAAATAAATATATATTCATCTGAAAGTTAGTTTTAATCTGGGCTAAAACTGACATTCATTTGCGGGACGATTTCACAAGCTGACTAAGATTTGCGTAAGCGTCTATTAAATCTTTATTATCTTAACGTAGAATCTTATATTTTTTTACTTTTTTTTCAACTTCTTTGCAATGTAGGTATATATAGGATATTATTTTTTATTAAATTTAATCTAAGTAGGTCTTAAGACATGTTGAAGTAATATAATTGGAATAGCATATAAATATAAGTGGAGCTGGACTGGTGGAAATATGACTCATATATACTTAATATATTATTTGAGTTATCCGTGCCTGCTTATAAGCACTAGTAGTTTATATTACTTAAAAGAAATGAAAGAAAGTATTATGAAATATAAAATAAGAAGTGTTTTTCAAGTTTATATTTGAAAAAAAATTCGCTATAACATTCGCTGTAAGCCCGCCCGCGTCCATTATTCTGCGTGACGGAGCAAGTTATTGGTTATCCTCATCTGTAAACCGAAGAGTCCTTATTACGTATTATATTATGTGATAATGCAGAATTAAAGCAGCCATTATCGTACTAACGATACGAACGATACGTAGCTGTACTTTTACTAGTTCTAATAAAGATATTTTTGTATGTTTCACATTAAATCCATTGGAGGTCAGTCGTGGGGCAGGGGCTCATGAGTGTATATCGTCAGGATGTCGGTTCGACTCCCACTCCAATACATTAAACATTTAATATTTAAATTTCCTTAGCACTTTTGTTCAGGTACAGTGCGGCGTTGAATACCTCAAGAAGTCTGCGGAAAGTGGGAAGCGGACTGTATTAGCACCTACTACTACTCTAGAGTTTTAGCGGGCGAAGCCGCACAAAGCCTACAGTAAGTAAGTAAAGTACTAGAATAATTTATACTATATATATATAGTTATATTTTCTTTTATATAATCACTGTATCCTGCAAATAGCGGAAAGGTAATAGGAGCTCCGTGTTTAAATACTGCTATATGTAAATAACATATGTAATGATTTTGTAAATTGTAGCGCAGAATTTGAATCCGCAAACAAATCTTGCTATGTTCTTGTAAATAAATATACGTATTTATAAATTACTACCATACCAGAAATTTATAATTATAAATAATTTAAGCATCAGTCTCACAGTAAGCACACGTATACAGAATACGATTACGTAATATTTAAATACGACGGTTTTTTTTTTTTTTTATAGAAAAAGCATGGCAAACGAGCGTACGGGTCACCTGATAGTAAGTGATCACCGCCGGCCACGACACCGCGTAACAACAGAGGAGCTGCTGGTGCGTTGCCAGCTTTTGAGGTGGTTCGGCGCCGGAGCCCGGCATTACCTAATGCGAAACGCAGTGACATAAAGCCACTACTTCACGCCGGTTTTAAATGCCGGGGGTGACTTGCATAATATGACTGGATACACTGGTAGTGGATTTAGTTCTAAGCTGAATTATTCGAGAAAGAAAATCTTCTTGGCTGCTTGTAAGTGTATGTAAATGTAAGTAATTAATTATAAAGGATTTTCTATTAGGGACATAACAATTTCATATCTTTGTATTGAACGCATTCTAAAACTTTTTCAACAAATTGTCAATTTCAAAACGTTAGTTAAAGTCAACATTTTTGTTATGGTAAAGTTCACGAACCAGCAACGTTTAAAAGTGATTAAAAATTACTGCCAAAATTCTGAGTCGGTGGTCGCACCTTTAAGAGCGCTTACTCCAGATTTCGGCCGTAGCTCACTTCTGGCTCAATGGCTTTGTTAATAAGCAAAATATGCGTTTTTGGTCAGCAACAAACCCACATGTGCTTCTTGACATACCATTGTATCCGCAAAAAATTACTGTTTGGTGCGGTTTTCATGCCGGAGGTGTGATTGGGCTGTATTTTTTCGTGGATGAAAACGACCGTCATGTTACCGTCAATGGAGACCGATATCGTGCTATATTGGAAGATTATTTGTGGCCTAAATTGGATGGACTTGACATCAACGATATGTGGTTTCAACAAGACGGTGCCAAAACCCGATACAAGCACTTTTGCTAAAAAGATTTTTACAAATTAAATAGATTCGACTATGTTGTTTTATATATTTTTAATATGTTTTTTATATGTATATTTCATCTGTATGTGTAATTAAGTTAAGTATATCTATTGTATGTGTTAAGTATGTATATGTTATTGTATCTGTCTTTGATTGTTTCTGTACACTAAATATAAAAGAAATAGATTAATGAAAAATATTAGAGTCCAGATACGACACAGGGCCCAAGCATGACATAGATATTCGGGTATATACGAATACCCGAATATCTATGTCATGGTTGGCAGAGGGAATCTATTGTTAAACCACTTCCTTTTACCTTAAATTATTTTTGCTGAATTTCTTTGTAGTTCTTACACAGAAGAAAAAACAATAAAAATTATAAAAAATATTTCGGTATCGACATTCTTTTTCGAAAGTTTTATTTGGGCAGTTTACATTTAAGATATTTAGCTTTATCAAATCTTATGAAGCAGAAGAAGATCGATATTGCAGTTGGTGGTAGCGTAACTTTTGTATTCTAATGAATTATTTAAAATAACACCAAGCGCAAATACGGCAATAAAAATAAATAAATGTTTTGAATTGTTGAAAATTCAGAACAGCTTTTTATTTGAGTAAAAAACACTTCGAGCAAAAACGTTTTCATTTTATTAAAAAAAAATAGAAGGCTAGTCGTAGCGCAGGGGCACAGATACATAGTGACTGTAAATGCGACTTGTTGAGAGTTCGATGCTCGTTCGAGGAAATAAAGATATAATAATGATTAAATATTCATAATCATTTCATTTCTTCGATCTTGTATCGAGGCAAGGTCCTCACCTTGCCTCGATACAAGAGTTGAGAATAGAGAATAGACAAGAGTTGAGAAGAATACAAGTTGAGCTCCGCCACTTAATATTCAATGCTTCGAAAATTTGGCAGAAAATGGGAAACGGAGTGTCATAACACTAGGCTCCATCTGCTTACCCAGCTGTGTGCGAGATACAGCGCGAAGATGAAAAAAAAACTAAAATGAAGTGAAATAGAAGAGGAAAAAAGTAAATAAGCACATATATAAAATATCGTTTAGTTATTAATTGTGTTTAATAGTCCAAATAAAAACTGTTATTGTTAGACTAACAAAGGTTACGCCCAAACTACTCTATAAGTTTCCATTGTTATTAGGTGCTGTTCGCTATGCAACAAATCATGATACCGTTACGATTAAAAAGTTTTTATATTATAAAAGTTTTCCGTATTAATTTGACTCACAAAATTTCCATTAGCCTCCATTAACTTCCATTAGAATAGTTACCGAGTACCGAAACGAGTAATTCCTCTCTTTTAAATAAATTTTATAATAATATCCCATGACCCTTGACTCCGAACTTGACTTGACTAAGAAGTACCTTATATGTTAGATTTTGAATACGCGGCGAATTTCATATAAAACTACAGAAAAAACAATGAATCGAACGCTCGTATCTTTAGATTATATTAACCAAAAAGCTTTTTTTTTCTGTGCTCCAAAGGACCATAGGCCTGAATAATTGCTAATAAATTCAGCACGTGATCCTGAGATAAGTAATCTTGCCAGACGGTTACCACCCTTGTCAACTATTTTTTTCTTTTTAAATTACTGTATGTTTCTTTTTGTGTAATAAAGAATATAAACAAACTTCCACACCGATAGATGGACAACAAAGTGAACCTATAAGGGACTAAATACACTTAGATGTAATAATGAGATAATTATAGAGAAATAATCGTCAAGTGGTTCAAAAATAATAAAATCCCGCACACAGTAGTCTAGGCAGAGTGCATCTAGTGTTAACACATTCTGTTCCACGCTTTCTGTCAAAGTCTGAAAGCATTGCGTGTTGGGCGGCGGAACTCAACACCGCGGTTTGCCGCGACTCCAGAGTGCCTCCAAAAACGGAAACAAATTTAAATAAATATTTAATTTTCTCGAATGGGAATCGAACCCAGAACCAGTCGCTTTTACAGTCACATTTTCTACCCCTGTAACACGGCTGGCCTCCAAATAAATATTCTTTTAACTCTATCAACAATTAAAGTAAAAATAAATATCTTAACAATATTTAATATTTTCAAAAAAAATAATGACAACATCTACACAAACGTGGTGTTTGTTCCGCAGTCATAACGTTGCTTGTTCTAACCTACTACGAACAGTCAAAGACAAAAGACGAAATTCCATTAAAATATGACTTTACGAGATGCGCAGCGGCTGATTTTGATTATATACATACTCTATGTATTTTGTTATTATTCTCATTTAACTAACTAACTTTACAGACGCGTCGCTCTGGTAAGTCAAAGTGCGTCTTTAAATTGTTTATTAGTTGCTGTACGTCACAAACTTTGACCGTCAGTGCCTTTTTTGTTCTGTTTTTTCTTGATTAACTTTTCAAGAAATCGGGTTGGTCGTCGATTACGTTGCTTAAAGTACAGTTACTTGGTTTCGTAATATCCTTATTGCTTTCCTTTTTCTGTGGGAAATAACTATTTAAATTGTAGCGTCGTTGAGTTACAACAGTTTCTAATTATAAAGGAGGGAGAACAACGAAATGGCTATTTAGTACCTAGAAGTTACTTTAAGTTGTTTTGCACATGCAAATTCATGTTGTGGCATAAAAATGTGATAAGATATAAATTGTAAGGAATTTTACTATTAAGCGGTGTAGTTTTGTAAAATACAAGATCTGTTATTCATAGAAGCCTGTCGTGAGAGTCGTCATAAGCGTGAGACTGTCATGTACAGTTACAGGTTGTAGGTTCGACTGCCACTCGAGAGAATGAAATACTTTATATTTTGATCTCCTTGACCTGGTAACAAAACAAAGTGCAGCGTTGAGTTCAAATACAGCGAAAAGTGGGAACGAAAACGTGATATAGCATTATGTTCTTTTTGTCAGATTCATATCGCGAATAACCTAGAGAACTTCTTGAACGTTTTATTATGTGAGCAAATATTTAATTAATTTCTTTATATCTTATATATAAACTCGTCTGCAAATTTTTAATTTCACATAAAAACCCTACGAAAAACTTTTTAACCTTTTTTCATATCTACAGCGTACACATGTAACGTTTAGTTCTCATGTTTATATTCTTGGTAGATAAAGTTGCGCAAAACGTGGTCTAACGTCGTTGCAAGTGTTTTGAATATTTAATAATGCATCAGAAGATTGCATCACTATATGAATATATGATGTTATGTAACAATTTAAAGTTAACTGAAGCTTAAACATACGTACATTTATATTGCTGTACATTTTTTAAATGTAATATTTAATAATATTTTTTTATTTACATTGTCATGGATTTTTTTTCTTCCAGCTTCACGCTGTATCGCGCATGTAGCAGGGTAGATAAACAGCCTAACACTAAGACACTCCGCTCCCCACTTACCGGCGTATTTGAGTGCAGGACCTCAACACCAGAGCGAAGAAAGCACAATATTTAATATTTCATTGTCCCTGAGAAGGAATCAAACCCTCAATCTGTCGCGTTTACAGGCACGCGCTTGTATCCTTGCGGCACGACTGGCCTCAACCACAGACTGGATAGTAATTGATGATGAAACACTAAAATAAAAAATAAAACTTAATTGTTATTACAAATTTTATAACAACATTTCTTTTTCGTAGGTCCTATCAATGTCTTGGATAACATTAACTTTGCTCTTATAATATTCCTCTCGGGTTGTCTTTGAGGATCGTTAAATTCTGCAACACCTGGTTATTCCCTCTGAGGTCATTATTACACGGTAATCATTTTTAATATCAGCCAGTAGAGTCACGTTTAGCACACGGGAGCGTCTCCGTTAATGGAATTTTTAATATAGAAGAAAATAGGGCAAGGAGCTTGTAATTTTCTAAAATATTATAAGAATGTATAAAAATGACTGCTATAAAGTGTTATCTGATTTTTTCCACGCTTAATGCCGTGTTTTGTTTATATATAGCTGGATCTATGAAGTTTTTCCAGTATATAAGTACAATATTTCATAAAGCATACTATAGCCAGACAAGGCCAGCCGTGGCGCAGAGGCACAAGTGTGTGGCTGTTAACGTGACTCGAGTGACTCCCACTTCAGGAACACTGAAAACTATTTCATTAGAATATTATTCATTTAAAATGAAAAATATAAAGCTCATTAAAAACCTAATAGTGTATTCTGAGGTTTTACCTATTTTACTTGAAGCTCAATTTCCTGCTATCAGCTCAGCTCGTTAAATTTATTCATAGAATACGAGGAGTTAGTTATAATATATCTCTACAAGATAATTCTGTTCCAGTAAAATTCCATTTAAAATATTGAAATGTACAAAGAAGCCTCTACCTCTATCCAGGTATTACTTTATAGTTTACATAAAATGAGTGTATTGAAAGAAAACATTCTAGCAGGATAGGAAGAAAGTATCTAGTGCAGAGACATTCCGTTCTCCACTTTCCGCTCAAATACGAAACAATACGTCTTGAGTGGAACTTACTGCCTCATAGTTAATTTGCTAGATTCGTATAAATAAAACATTTTTTACATTCATTTAAAAAAAACCGCATCTACAGACTTAGTTTTGTGCACATCTTACGACATGCTTAGTAATATAATTTAATGCCATAATTTCAAAATGATTAGTAATGAAATAAAAAAGTACTTTTTGGTTGTATTTCTATTATCGAGCAGAACTGACATCATCGGTATTTCATACAATCAAATAGAATATAAAAACGGATTTAGAGCAATTCAATCTCAGCAAATCGATTAGAGTAACAATTGTAGTTGGGGTCAGCGAGTGAATGGTGGAGTCGGAGAGAGGTTTGATATAGACATTTGAAGTTATTTTATTCAAATGCTTTTTATTAAACATTTTTTTTCTATTTTTACAAATGCATCGTAATATAGTGCATACATAATATTTGGCTTAATAAGATATAAGTAATTTCAACTCATAAATTTAAAGAACAACACGCTAATGCTAGTGAATATAAAATATTTGCTTATAATAGTACAGTGTGTAATTCCGCCACTCCACGTGCTGTGCGTCTAATTACAGCAGAAAGCGGAGTGTTTTGATACTAAGTTTTCTATGTGTACACTGCTATGTGCGGGATAAAGCAAAAATATTACAGAGAATAATAACTTAATTATGACTAAAGGATATTATTTAAAGTAATAATAATTATATGATAATTTATTTCGTAGCTGCTGTACTACATACATTGCTACGTCATTTTGTATCGCCATATATGTTATTTGTTCATTTCATTAAATGTTCACACACATGTTATATATAAACTTAACGACTCGCACGTGGAATTGCCATTTATAATAATGCTCACCATATTTCTTACCTCAAATTAACAAATACTGAAAAATGAAAAGTTCTGTTTAATGAATGTAGTTACTGAAAACGGAATGTTCAAATTAAATAAAATATCACAAGATATGAAATAAAAATAAATATTTAAAAAATATTATTTAAATTAAAATTAACAAACAAAACACAAAGAACCACCTCTAATTACAGGAATTACAGCGTGAAAATAAAAACAGCCCAGTAAATCAAAGGCATGCACTGAAACATCCATAACGTATGTAGCGGTGAATATGTCAAATTAATGAGGTGGGACTACGTTACGCGTCACAGTACTCTGTCCGAAGTATCGGCTATAATTCACGTAAACTCACTTGACACCTCTACTTTAATATATTTTTGCTTTAAAAAGTAAAAAAAATCGTACCAATATATTTTTTCAGCTTCACGCTATGTAGCAGGATAGGCAGAGGGAACCTCAATACCTACTGAGAGACTGGATCGACACAACTTGGGTTCTTTTAAAAAGCGCATCTTCTTCTACCTTAAAGATTGACAATGCACCTGTAGCTCCTCTGGTCTAACATGAAGTCGTGGGCGCTATCCTATGCTAACTCAGCATCAGGTGAACCAGGTGCTTTCATCTGCCTTGCCCTTTCCATCAAAACGCGTGCAAAGCCGCGTCAAGGACGTTAGTCTCTAATAAATGTACTCATATGTTATAAATAAAATATATCTTGTTTTTTTTACCTAATAAAAAATGCATTGAAATCTTTTACATGATGGAATAAATAATATAAAATAATACAGCTCCGAGGTACTAATTAGTACCTACCAACTAGTCAATAAAATCTTCATAAAAGGACGAGCTCTCTAAAAGTAGATTTGCATTGAATACGCGGTCTATTGGATTTATTTGAGTGTTCCTGAATGACTGGATCGATAGATTCTATTAGAGATAAAACTAGATTACATGTATGGCACGAGTACAACAACAAGACTCTAGGCTTTATTAAATAAAAATCAGCTTCACGCTGTATCCCGCAAACAGAAGGGTAGGTGGAGGGAACCTCGTATTAAGACAATCCGTTACCCACTTTCCGCCGAGTTCTGGAGGCATTGCATATTGAGTGGCGGAACTCAACGCCGTGCTTATTAACAAAATCAGAATTTTGATATAGTAGTATTTTATAAAAGTGAAAGATGCGTTCGGCTCAGGCGGAACGTGACAGAGACTTGATGAGTCATGATTATTCATGGGTGCAGCCAGCGTTCATTGATTTATCATCATATTTATTTAACACGTAATCAGGTCAAAAATTAGGTGAATGATAAATTATATGAAGAAGAAAGCACTTAGAAATGATTCGTGTACTTTTACAAATAGAATAAATTATGTAATCTTTAAACCTACTAACTGATGAACTGAACTCATTTTTAATGGAGTACAATTGGATGAACGCTATAATCGCTTTGACTCTTAATCAAGAGGGAAAGACAAAAGTGCCAACTTCTTGTGAATTGTGAGCCTTCTATAATTCGTTTGAATTTAATCTAGGTCATTTAGTTAGTGTATAAATATTTATTAATATGCTGTAACATTTTGTTTCATATTTAACATATTTAAGTGTCTTCAATTTATTATTGAAGGCACATAAAATGGTCCTAAAGCTATGGCTAAATTAAGTCAATGAGTAGACTAAACTTCTAAGAAGCTAAATTACAAAAAACGTCTTATTTATTCTTAAATCATTAGTATAAACAGAGTAGGTATATTTAATTTTGAGTCTAAAATTATCAATCAAAGTACCAATAAAAAATAATATTGTTAACATTAAATAAAACTATAAGATAAGCCAGTCGTGGCGCAGTTTCATATTTACTTTAGTGTCAAGGTAAATGCGCGGGGTTGAGTTCCACCACTCATCACGCAATACATCTAGAATTCGGCGGATTGTCTTAACTCTAAGCTCCATCTGCCTATCTTGATACATGCGGGATACAGCGTGTAGCGTGAGAAAAAAACTTTAATATATTTATTGAAGTAAATATATTATGTTAAACTTAATATACTTCTCTCGATAGTATTGAGTCAACAATAACGTTCTTGAACAAACAATTACAAAGTAGATTAACAATAGACGAAATAAGTAAGAGTCATACATCTTAAGGAACCCAGACGAGACAGAAGACGTCCCGCGGGCCTCTTTACGAGCTTTACGAGTATTTTTCTACTGCCTTTATTAAGAATGTATAAATACTATTCTGTGTTTGTGTTTATGTAACAAACGTTGTTATAGTTTTATTATTCTGAATATAGAAATAAATGTAAAGTTTTATCGAATCGTTAATAATATATTTTGATATGAGTGTGTTATTATATAAATATACTTAACTATTGACTTATCCAATTAAAAAGGTCAAATTAAGAATTACCTTATTTTTGTTTATAGGAAAGACTCGGTTGTCTTGTCTGTATGTTGTGTCGACCTGAATACACTGGCTTAGGCTTTACTGGGGTAAAACAAGACTGTTTCCACTTTATTTTTGTAAGTAACATAAAAACCCATACGCACTTTTTTAAATATAATAAACAAAAATTATGTTAATAATATAACGAATAAAATGGGACTTCACATAATAAAGTAACAATAAAGTAAAGTTCTTACGCTATATAAATATACGATACAAAGGTGACTTTGCCCTTTGCAAGATCTATTAATCTATTTTGGATATTTTATTTTAAAAGCCTGAAAAAATACATTCTGGAAATTTTATTTTCCCTAGCAAAATTTCTTAAGAAAATATTAAAAGAAATATATAAGAATGACTTACTTAAAGAAACATCTGTCATAATTTAAGCACGTGAAACTGAAAGTTAAAATATCTTGTTATTTAGATGAACACGACCGTCGGGGTACATATATCATTTGCTAAGCGAGCCCAAGAAAGGAAACTGTCTAAAATCTCATCTTTATTTTTCGCGTGTACGAGTACGCGGTTACTTTTAGAAGTATTTCTTTTAATGTAAGTTAGCTTTATTAAGTTTGAAGGTATGCTGTATTATTACAACGTTTATAATTTATATGTATTCATACAGTAAAAAATATCTAACATGCATTACCTAGTGTATACGTATAGCCTAGTGACACTCCGTTCTCGTTTTTTTAACATTTCATAATACAATGAGAATGGTGTAGACACCACACTGCCCGATGGTTTATGGGTTCGATTCTCAATCGAGGAAATGAAATATTTAATATTAATATTTCCTCGATCTGGTAACCGCCAGTTCCACCATTTTTACTGCAATGGTTCTAGAATTGGGCATTGTCTTAATGGGAACGAAGTGTCTAACATTAGGTTCCCTAGTTTTCTCTAACTACCCTGATATGTGCGGGATCACCGTACTAAAAAAAGTCCAACAACTATAAAATCATAGTAATAACTAACTATAGAGTAATAACTATAAAATCATAGTTCGCAAGAAGACGCATTAAGCGAGTCTTTGAAGATTAATGACAGTAGCTCATTTATCATTCATCTCCCTTACTGTTTGATAAGAAGGTGACTCCAATGAAAATAAAAATGTAATGTATCTCTATACTCTATCAAAGTAGTCAATTTCGTTTTTTGACTATCATGTAAGAATATCTTTTTGCTCAAAGTTATGGTGTAATTAAGAAGTGTTCAATCTAGTAATATGTAGATACAAAGCGCTGGACAAATATATCTCTCACATATTCTCAGAATAAAGAGACTAGGTTTATGTGAAAAAAAGTATTGTGCGTAATATGCCTCTTAAGAAAATTACCTTTTCTTGAACAATCCATACCTATATTATAAATTTGAAAGTAACTCTGTATGTCTGTCTGTCTTTTACGCAATCAGGGTCAAACCCGTAATCCAATTGTAATACAATACTCATAAAGAGATACTTGAGGGTCTCGAGATGAACATAGGTTACTTTTTTTTCTCATATTTGTAATATTATCGATATAAACTTATATTAAGATATTAATTAATTTGACATGCAATTTATCCGCCATCTTAATTACAAACGTCGTTGCTAGGCAACGGCTTGCAAAGTTCGTTTGTTGTTTTAAGAAAACGACCTTTTAACCAAGAGCGTGGCGCCACATGGCGTGCGCTGACTCAACCTTATAAGACATAAAAACAATATTTAAAAAAAATATAACCTTTTAAATAATGTTTAAAAAAGTCCGCGATGGTGTATGTTTATCTCTGAGGGTTAAACAAAAGTAACCGTTCTAATTAATAAACTTTAAATTTATCCGATATTTTTTAATGTTTTTCAATAGTTTGATATTCGTCCTTATGAAAATAAATATAAAAGTCACTTTTAGCATTCCATCTAGATTGGAATGATATGGGACTATTGTTAATTTTATGTTATTATTTGCTGTTTATAATTAATTTAAACTACACTTAGCTTTTTCTAATAGAGTTCGAACTCAAGCAAAAAATTCGAAAATTTGGGAAAAATTGTTTGGTTATCTCAGTTCGTCATTTTCGTGGGGTATGTTATCATTTGTTCTCGCAAAAATTATACTATTTAACATAGATAGATATATGTTTAGCTTAGTTTGAGGCTGACTTGAGGTGTAACTGTAACGCGACGTTGTGGGTCCGATTCCTACTCGAGGAAGTGAAATATTTATTTACGTTTATACGAGTATTTCCATTTCTTTCCTCTGGTGTCGAGGCAAATCGTCACGTTTCTTTCTGGCTCACGATAGAAAGTGGAGAGCGGAGTGTCTAACCACTAGGCTCCCTCTGCTTACGCTACATGTACATACTGAGACACAGTGCGAAGCTGAAAAAAATTCTCGTATGGCAAAGTCTATTACTAGACTAAAAACTTATGTAAATATACTTTAGGGATGATGTGTGTTGATTAGAAATGAAAATGGTCGGAAAATAAAAATATATAATGTAAATATAGCGCAGCGTTAAGTTTCGCCACTCAACACGCAAAGCCACGCATACCAGGTTCTGACTGCTGACCCTGCTATGTAAGAGATACAGCGAGAAGCAAAAAAAATTTGCAAGAGTAGAAATCGAACTCAAAACCACATTTATAGTCAAACACTTTCGAAATACGTTAATAAGCCAAAAGTGATGTTGATTTCCGCCGTAATGATTATCATCAATACATTTATGATGTAACAATGTGGTGTTCCTCTTAATTGCTTCATTTTCATACATCGCGCTTTTAGACTGCAGACCTCACCGCGCGGCTGACTGCGCTACCTTTATGTTATCAATAAAATTATTAATTTAATTATTATTCAATTAAAAACAATTTGCATGAACATTAAATTGAGTGCGAAAATGTATATATTTACATTTTATATTAGCATATAAATAACTATATTGATTATTTTAGCTGTACACAGTATCCGCCAAGTAGCAGAGGAGTAGGAAGAGGAAACCTGGTAACCCAGTATGACAATAGTGGATGGAAGTAAAACAAGCGTTCCTATGCTTATATTCCCGACGTTTACAAAATTGTGACCGATGTACAATCGATGTCTGCTATTTTATATTCTTTTTAAAATACAAATACCCAGTTTTACAAGTTATATTGAAACACGTTCGATTACTCATATCAAATAATTATACTTAAAAGTACTATATTTTATATGCTAATACAAAATTATTATTAATTATATTTTAGTAAATTATGATGTATATATTATAATTATCATCATAAATTATTATTGTTAATTATTAAATTCTATCACATTGAAATACAAGACAGAATATATATTAAATAGCGGGTGGTATAATGCGTGGTATTATATTGTCTGTTAGTGTAAAGTCATTCTATTGCCATGAAGAATCTACAAACAGTAACCTTTACAGTCGCACGTTGGTGCCCTGCGCTAAGAAAGGACCAAACGTTATTTATATAATTATATGTTAATTATAAAAATATACCAACGAAGGGTTAAATGAACCCATCTTAGCAGATCTGGTATCTCATTTTTTTAATTGGCCCATATTCGTTTTCTGTAAAAAATATTTAAAATAAAACAAAGACACTGACAAAGTAGCTGAGACTTTGTCAAACTGCGACAGGCGAACAGGATTAAGGAAGAGCAGGTTTTAACACTATTTTACTCTTACTTCATAATATCAATTCAGAAATCGAATATTTACACTTTTTAGTATGTGAATTTATTCTAAAATCTTTAATTTAAATGTAACTATTTGGTATATTTGTGCTTGAACATTTCTGCTCGAAGACAGGGAAAACTTTATCATCCATTAAATTGTAATTAAAATTAAAGATTTAGCATCTAGCATTTTAATTGTAATATATTTATCATAAGACATGACTTGATAGATATTACAGCGGTTTACAAGTGGTTTTAAGGACTGTAAGCGTGACAGGTTATGGGTTCGATTCCCATTCGAGAAAATGTTCTATTTATTATTTTTATTACTTCACTCTGGTGAAGAGACAAAGCGTGGCCGGGAGTTTTGTTATTCATCACGCATTGCCTCCAGAACTCGACGAAAAATAGGGAGCAGTGTCTTAACACTAGTCTCTCTCTGCCTATCCTGATACATGCTGGAGCGTAAAGCTAAAATAATTAAACACAGTTAATAAGATATAATAATAATTTATTCAATAATTATTTAAGAAGTTTTTAACAAATTTATGATTTTCATAAATTTCACAGTGGATGAAATCACGAACTTAACCTACTTATAAACATAATTCGTCACGTGCCGCAATCAACTAATGTTTTACTGCAGTTTAAAAGGAAAATAGAGCTGGAATTATTGTGCTGTATTATCACTTAAAAAGTTCATATGTATGCACAGAACTTTGAACAAGAGACAAGTAACAAATGCAACTACGAAAACTCCAAAGGAAATGCGGGCGATCACTGTCTGGAATAAGAGATTTTTATTCCGAAAATGCATGGTTTGCGACTTACACACAATTTTAAAATTTTTACAAAAATCGGTGGTGATATTATCTGCTAGGCTTGAGTTGAACGTTGAACTTTGCATTTGTGTAAGAGTAGTAAGTTGTAAGAGTAGAGCCAGACAATGTGTGTGTGTGTTACAAATAAAGTTTATTATTATAAATCAATAAAAATATACAATTATTAAATACTCGACATTGTATAGTTACGTATAACTTACCTGTGATGTGTTTATATAAAATGTGTATAAAAAATGTTACCTTTTAAGAATTCTAATAATATAATAAAGTACTTGTCAGGTACCGTCATTTTCCCGGGATCTATAAATGTAATAACTTTTTATTCAAAAGAATTTTCATTTTCCTTTTCTCTCCTTGGAATGTTTAATAAAGGAAGGCGAGTGTAATAAATTATATTTACAGCAAGTTGGATCCAAGTTAAATATTCTTACAAAATTTTAATTCATAGACTAGAAAAATATTTTTTCTTTAGAATAAGGTAGTTTTTGTTGTTAACTAAAGCAAGGAAAGTAACCAGAACGTTTCTTAGATGGACGAACCATTTTTCTTTTCTAATAAATGAATGGAAGGCAAGATATGTTAAATGTATAATAAATACCTAATAAGATATGTTTATTTACATAAAGTATCGAAATACCTGATATGGTTTAGTGACAAATATCAAAGTAAAACCTATTTTATTCCCATTTACATATTTGATTAGCTTCACAATAAATTCCGCTACGTTAGGGAAATAAGCCCCAATGTTAAGTTACATGTTACACTCTTGTCTTTATGCTTTGATATAAATACGTTAAAGCGAGGGAAGCCGCGGTAGATCGCTAGTGTAGAATACATAGCTTAGACTTAATATACCAATATATAATTATACTTTGCCCTAATTCGGCGGTGACGAGATAGCTAATTTACATTATTCCGCAATATTTTTGTTTCCCCCGACGCCGTTTTTATGCAAACTGTTCCGTGACCCGCATCTGAATCGTTCCGGGGACGCAAATGAAAGAGTTGGCTTTGGGATAGTCTATACTCCCTACAAATAAAGGGTTAAGCTGATTAGTTAAATTACAAATTCTACAGATTTCTTTTTAGTCTCGATTAAATATATTTTTTTTATTTAAGTGTAAGATGAGATTTAACGAACAAAAACATTACTTTCAGTTCCTTAAAATCATTTGTTAAGAAATAATCTATGAAAATACGAGAAAAATGTTAAATATAACCAACAAATTTTTAATAAAACTATTTTATCGGATTAATCGCGTATATTTTGAATTATACATTTTTGTAACACTTCGGGTAGTCTACCTGTATTACCCCGGTAAACTGGTTTTATGTAAAATGTGTAATAGTCATGAAAATAGAAGTTCTTATTATGAGAACCCACAAAATTCTGGAGGCATTGCGTGTTCACAAGTGTGTGACTGTAAACGCGACAGGCAAATTTAATATTTTTATTTCTTCGCACTTTGTCGGGGCGAAGCGCGCCGTTGAGTTACGGCATTCAACACGCAATGCGTCTATAATCTGGCGGTACGTGGTGGCCCGCCGGCCAAAACAATATTTTGAGCTTTCAAATATTTTGATTCTGCGTTTTGACCACTTTACTTATGAGACAAGAAAATACATAACTTTTACAATTATAACAAGTGCTAGTGCTACCCAGTACACTAAATTTATCTTAAAAGCTCGGAGGTCATTTAATGTAGACCCGCGTTTACTCTATGTTAACTTTTTAATCGAATTCCAAACGTTTAGTTGTTCCTTTCGACGCAGTAATGGCTGAGATACTCTTACTGCTCGGAAAATTTTCTCACCAACGACGGTCAGGAGACTAATGTACGAGCTTATATTAATAAAGTTTTATTGAAATTTATGTTTGTTTAAGTAATTGATTTATGTTCTCACATCTAGTTCGATTAAGTTGTTAAATTGTTTTACTGTGTTGTAATGAAAGGTAGTAAGTTATTTAAAATTCCAATTACTCTTAATTATTGTTGAAAATAAATTTTGTAATTATATGTAAATTCTATTTTACCATTTATGAGTACATAGGTGTCATACAGCATACGTAGTGAAGCGATGTATCGCGCATGGAGCATTGTAGACAAAGGGAGCCTAGTGTTAAGATTTCGACATGAATCGTGACACAGGGGCACAGGCGTGTGACTGTAAACGCGACCAATCGTGGGTTCGATTCCCACTCGAGAAAATGAAATATTTAATATTATTACGGAAAGTGCGGAAAGGAACTTCTTAACATTAGATTTTCCTTGCCTACCTTGCTATGTACGGGATACTGGGTACATGAAGGAAATAGCGTGAAGCAGAAAAAAATACAAATATGCAAAACCCATAAATCATCAATATCCAGTTCCTGATAATAACAAACAACTCATGTAATACAATATGGATTTTACAAATTGAAGTAACGTTTTATTCTAATTGGTCATTAGCACAAGTAGTCCTTCTATTTGGGAATGACACATGTTGTCGATATGTAAGTGTTACTGGAGCTTAATGCAAATTGTGTGAAACTGTGTAAAACAACGGGTGCTCTTGGTAATTGGTTACATTTGAAATAGTTGTTTAGTATGAAAAATACATTTATAAACATTCGAATAAATACAAAATTTTCAACATTGACTAAATTTTAAAATTGTTGACTGAATCATATTTATTTGCCCAAATAAAAAAAAATTAACTAAAATTCAGTATACTTACAAAGTGGATATTGTACGGAATTCTTGATAACTCAATATTGTGAAATGGTAAAACTGTGTGATATAATCGCATACTCTGCCGAACGAGTGTTGTGAGCTACTGAATAGATTTACTAATAAAGTGAACAGAAAATGATTTAAAATAAGAAATAGAAGTCCTAACTCTGAAAGTAGTGAGGCCGTCTTGGCGTAGCGGCACAAAGGTGTGACTTCGTGCGCTGCAGTCGACTGGTTGTGGGTTAGATCCCCATTCGAAGAAGTGAAATACTTATTTACGTTTATACTTCCATTTTCTTCGTTCTGGTGTCGAAGCAAAGCATGGCGTTGAGTTCTGCCACTTAATACACAGTGCCTCCAGAACTCGGCAGAAAGTGGGCAACGGAGTGTCTTAACACTAGGTTCCCTCTGTCTACCCTGATATGTGTGAGATACAGCGTGAAGCTAAAAAAACCTCTGAAAGTATATACTCAGTAAACCAAATAAAAATGCCGACATTTCAGCCATATTCGTCACGTAACGTATTCAATATCGTCGCGTTGTTTCCGAGTACTCGACAGGCACCGCAGACACGTGCGTAAACAATATATGGAATACAATCATTCACGAACATTTTCTATCTGAATTGAACACGTGGTGGTTTATACAATAACGTTGTTAACAACATTATGAATATGCATTAGAGCAAAGCTTATTTGAAATCAATTCAATTATAATGTAAATCCCATATATACAGGGTGGATTAGAAATTTATTTAACATTTGATTTATAGTAAGTACCTACTTTGAAAATAATAAATAATATTCACTTACGAATTAATAATTAAGGCCAGTCGTGGCGCAGGGGCACAATGTGTGACTGTAAACGCGACATGGAGAACGGAGTCTTGTGGCGTGGGATACAACCTGCAGCTTTTATTTTTAATTAATATATTGAAATTTTATATCGACATTATTTCAACTAAGTGACAAAAAGTTTAAGAATCACATAATATTTTCTATATATAATGGTTAAAACATTTTTTTCTACACTACATTTAAAAATCGTGTTTATTTTAACGCTTTCCAACTGTGCCTGCCTGTGCGTAAGGCGTTTAATGGAAATTTATCCTTTTAATGGTAATGATTCCGCGTGATGGTTGTAATTACTTCGTTAGAGATTAAGATAAATAACATTTTATTATATTACACCTGTATAAAAATGTCACGTAGATGTATTTGAGGGCTATCCCTCTATCTATATTAATATATTAACGTTCTGGCACCAAAGCAAAAGCATCGAAAAGTTCGGTAAATGAGGAACGGAGTGTCTTGACACTAGGTTCCCTCTGCCCTGCTGTACCTGTACCCTGCTGTATAGATACAGCGTGAAGCTAAAGCGCTAGAAGTGCGCGTGAAGCTAAATCTATAACATAATATGTAAATAGTTTCTTTGAAGATACTGTGTCGACTGAAATTGTACTAAGGCCTATTTATATATCTGTAAGCTGTAATCTTAATTTATCTCGTCCCGTAACTCATTTATTCTCATATTTATTGAGGACTCTGAGGTTGTTATATATCCGAGTATAAAAAGCAAGAAAAGATCATCTAGAGCCATTTGTTGGGGTAATTGCCTCATCTCGGAGAACGGACAGAGTTTAACGGATATTTTATCTGCGCCCAATTTGTAACGGTGTCAGTTGGATCTCAAAAAATATGGAAATGACATTTATTTTTCATACAGATAAAAGAAACCAATATTTATGAAAATGTTTGATCTTTTACACATAATACTTTTAGTTGTAGAAAGTAGGATTTATGTAATGTTTAATTAAATGAAGTTTTTAGATATTACAAAAGATGCTTTCTAACCACAGGTTAGAAAGCATCTGGTCATGGTCATGGTCTGGTCTGGTCTCGGGTTTTAAATCGAGTCTTAAGAACCTTACCGATCTACCTAAATAAATTACAGATTCTCCTTGCAAACGTCGAAATTTTAAAAGTACTTACAAGTTTTATTGCTACGCTTAAAATTTTATTCAAAGTTCCAATTTTAAGTGTACATCAAATATTCATGAGCATTATAAATATTCAATTTCAGTTATTCAATTTGTTTTAGCTTGTCGGTGTATGTCGCATGTTGCAGGGTAGGCAGAGGGAGCCTAGAGTTCAGAGGGAGCCTAACGCATTCTGTGTAGAGTGGCTAAACTGTGCCGACACTAGACCGAAATGAAAACATTAAATATTTCATTTCCTCGAGTGAGAATCGAATCTGCAAACCTGTCGCCCTTACAATCATATAGCTGTGCTCCTCTACCATAACTGAATTTAAGTAGACAGTTATTTAATACTAATGAGAAATTTAGATTTGAATTATATTTGGATCATAAATAATTCACTTTGTTTGTAAAAGCCCAAAACTATAATAGTTTAACAAAATTGGAGAGACGCTGTTTATTGCAAGACTTTTAAAAAGAGATTAAAAAAAGATAAATACAGCGACCGCCTGATTCTGAATAAATCAACGTATAGTAGCTCTGCTCTTTCAGATATAAAAGTATTAAGTTTACTTGCTTCCTTTTCAAGTCCGGAGTCAGTAAGATACCATTATGGAAGTGGGCGGGGCTCCTCATTATAACGCGAGCGCAGTACAGATAGCCTCTTCAATATCTCCTGACTGGGAGACAGTTTACGTGACATTTTTCATTCGCAAGCCTAATTGCTTTAAAATTTTTGCTGTAAAATTAAAAAGTTGCGACATTTTTTTATGAAATGTTGGTAAAATTTGTATTCTCTGTTGTTTTTTTTTTAATTTGTTTAAGTAGGTATTTTATTTCGGTTTTCTCTTTTATTTTATTTATACTTAAATTTTACCTTGAGTTGGTTCTTTATCAGAGTTTATTTAATTTATTTATATGTATTTTATCATTTTAAAAGAAAAAAAGCTACTCCTATGTGCATTTTAAAAAAAATTTTTAAATTTATAATGCTTTTGATAAAGTTTCATGACAGGATTTATTTTATGTTCATTTTATTCTAGATATTAAAATAGCTAAGTGTCAAAATATGGGAAAATTCGTCCGTTCACTGGTAGTCTAGCTCTAGATTACTTCATAAAGTGTACTTTTATGTATGTTGAGACACATTTCATTTACAAATGAACAAGACAATTCATACGATACAATTTATAGTTACATATATACATATAGAAGATGGTAAAATTTTCCTAAGGACCAGAATCTTTACGAATAGACATTTTTGGCTTATGTCCAATGTCTGAATATATTACTGTAATAAGAATTATGATGTACAGTTTATGTTATTTATTATACTACATACTATTTCTATCGAAGTTTCGTAAACTTGGACCGCATAAGCATGTATTATACATAAGCTCTCCTCTTGAAGCACTATATATATATATATTTAATAAGGTACAGGCAGTAGACGTAATTGTCCAACTTTAGACAAGATGCATAGATTCACCATTTTTAATGATTTCCTTTCGCGTTTAGTAATATACCTACTCGTATAATTTTAAATATAAGATTCTCGAGATAAGATTTCCTCGAGCAAAGTGGGTGACAACAAGTGGTAGCTGAAGATAGAGCTCTTTAGCTTTTGAGTAGTGGACTTGGATACGCTGATGATAAAGCGCACATCAGTGAGAAGCGTATCTGTTTTATCTATAAGTAGATGTAATCAGCTCCATGCTGTATCCCGCATCTATATGTTACGGTAGGGTAGGCAGAGGGAACATTATGTTAAAACACTCTGTTCTTCACTTTCTACCAAATTTTTCGAGGCTTAGCATGATTGGTAATTA
>DWGR01000584.1:0-21047 GCA_018247715.1 Heliconius burneyi | reverse complement strand
GGGGGGGGGGGGGGGGCGTGGGTGTTATTTAAAAATGTTTTAATTTTATTTTATTTAATTGCAATGGAAAAACAAAAGCCCAGTTTCTAGCATCAATTCTGCTAAGAAAATATACTGAGCTGGTACTTAGATTATACGATATTGAAAAAGAAAGTCTTTTTTATTTTTATAAGATTATTTGACTTAAAATAAACTCGTCGTCGTTGTCGCAATAATATTTTGAGTTCTCGGGGTAAGTTTAAAAATTTTATCACTACATATTACATGGAAAAAACAAAGAAGAGAAGTGGCACAAGGGCACAAGTGTGTGGCTGTCAACACGATAGGTTGTGGGTTTGATTCCGACTCGTGTAATGAAAATTTATTTTCTTGTAATTGAAATATTTTGAGGAAAACGGGAAAAACGCGACGTTGACTTCCTCTCAACACAATGGCGGGATACAGCGTGAAAAAAATACTGAGAGATCATCGAGAAATGTTGAAAATATTCAAACATACATTTCACGAGATCATATATCAGTGTTAAAGGTATTATAACTCTGGCTGAACACGCGAAAGAAAACACATTATGAATCCGCAGTAATAAATTACTTTACGCGTCGACGCAAACAGCGTTAGCTCTCATATTATGAACAACTAAACTGTACATCCATCCATATATATAATAAAGATAGGGTACGCGACAATATACCTTGTTTTTAGAGGAATTAAATTTAATTTTTTACCCTGTTTTATTTAATATTTTTATATATCTCTCTCTCTCTCTGATATTGAGGGAAAGCGCGGCGTTGAGTTCCACTCAACAAGTAGATAGTGAAGTATCTTATCACTATATTCCCACTATCTATCTTGCTACATGTGGGATACAATTTGCAGCTCATAAAATACCTTTTCAGTTTTAGTGTTATCAATTTGGCTGAAGTAGGTCAGGATAGGCAGAGGGACACCTTGCATCTTCTCACCTTCTCACCGTCCTCTCTTGGAAACGCAATCTCGATATTGTCTGTTGTGTGGCGGAACACAATGCCGCGTATTGTATTTTTAGCAGAGCAAGGAAATGGAAATTATCTATTTATTCCCCCGACAGAAATCGAACAAAAACAGTATATAGTTAGAAATTTTCTCCCTTATTATCTCTTTTATGAATCCTCAAGTACATTTGGCTCTTTGTAAGTTACCTTTAGAACCTATTATGAAAATTTTGGAAAAAATATCTAAAAGTGAAAAATGGTGTAAACAATTCAATCATTTACAATGTTGAATACAATGTTAGAAGCGATTTTATTTTCGTGGCAACCTTCTTAGCAAGATTACAAGCACATTTTTGATGCTCTGCGAGAATGTTTAATAAAAACATATTGTATCATTTTTAAAGTACGTTATAAATTATTTCAAGATTTCTGATATTTTATTTAAAATCACTACATACAAGAAATACAATATTTTCATATTGCGACAACTCCTTAAATCTGTCTCAGAAAGCATTAATACCCAATGCTTTTAGACCGGAAATGTCTTAATGGGAACGGAGTATTCTAACACTCAATTCTTAGGTTCTCTTTGCCTTTTTTAAAACATATTAGTATAGAAGGGATATGGTTAGCATTATGACTTATTTGCTTATCAAAATATACTAAAAAAATATCTAGATCAATAATTACAAGCTAAGTAATCCTAGCCACTCTATTACTAAGTGTATTCAGCAAAATTACACTTTTAAAGTGTAATTTTATATGAAAAATATAAAAACAACACTCAATTTAGAAGTCGGTAAACTATAAAGCTTACAGGACAACTCAATTTGAGCTCATCATTGTAATAAGCATTTATTTTACGGTTCGTTCTTAATTTTTATGGGTGAACCAGTAATAAAGTTGGCGTAATTTAAGCTCCACTGGGTTAAACTCCATTAAATATAAACACGCGACAATAATGTCTTGCGACAATGTTAATTTTATTTCTTGGTCGTAAAACTGTTACTGTCACATTGTTGCTATTTACATATTTTTTTTATTTTCACGCCTCTTTCGTTTATTTAGATTTAGAGATAAAATGAGGTGTGATGCTATGAACTCATTAGGTCTTTGTTCAAGGGAAATAGAGAATGAACCAATAACCATCGTATGTGCAGTCATATTTCGCAACTACCCTCCTTAGCTTCAATTTACATACATACTTAGTAAATTTTCGAAGAGATTTCTTTGATGGATTAGACGAGATAGAATAAGTTATGTTCCTATATTATATAAGCTCACTGGTTATTTGTTGGTGGATATTAACACCGTACTTTGTCTAAGGCAATGAACATTTTCGCAATAGAGATCGAGCCAGTAACCATAGTATGTACAGTCACATATTTCTCAACTTGACAGATATACTAAGTAATTTTCAGAACAGATTTCCTTTGGCAGAGTGACTGTTGAAATCGTTGAATTACCAGATACACTACTGCCAAGAGCTAATGTGCCAATTACAGATTAAGAACACCAATTTAATGCTTATATTATCAGGATCTAGTGGAATCACTTATAGGTTGAACGTTCTAATCATATTTGGGGGTCTATCTTTTTTCATCTTCTCGGTGTATCCCGCATGTAGCAGAGAGAGCCTGGTGTTAAGACACTTCGCTGAAATCTGGAAGCATAACGTGTTCAGTTGCAGAAATCAACGCCGCGTTTTGCCACAACACCTGAATACATATGAATCAACCACAATCTGTCGTGTTACGGCCTACATCCTAAATGTATTATGACAAAATTTAATTAAAAGCATATACGTAAATGTTTCTAACATTTTAATAATACATTTTACATCAACAAAACGGGTTCTTATCCGTAGTACACACGTATTAATTAAATAAGCGTCTACAAAGGTACGTGAGATCAAGCATTCCTGTCTGCCATATTTACCTGCGGCTCTAACCAAATTGTTCAGCGACCCTAGAAGGGTACTTTAACGATATTTTCACAGGAGTTATGGTCAATAAAGACATGGCTAAATGAAAACATTTGACGTAGGACGTATGTTTGTTTGTTATTATATATTTGGATAATTGAGAATTTCTATTTAAATATCGTTATATTCTTTATAATTTACTACAGGGACACAAGTGTGTAACTGTAAACGAGACAGGTTGTGGATTTGAGTTCCAGTCGAAATAATTAAATATTTTCATTTCTGCTCTCTGGTGTCGAGGTAAAGCGCGGCGTTGAGTTTCGCCAATGTATCCAGAACTTGGCGAAAGAATCGAACCCATAAGCTCGTCTGCAGCACGACGGTCTCACTATACAACTCAATATTTCAAATAAATATTAATAATCTCTACCTACAGTCTCCACTAACAATGGTATTGAAACTTTCTGGATTGACTTCTAGGTATTTCGCTTCAGCACTCTAGTACTTCGCTTGATTAATCTTTGCAAACTGATCGATGCTCTATGTCAGCGCTAATTGATTCTAACCCGGTTGAAATCCGAGTTGATTAAACAGACCTCGCACGTAACCTAACCTTAGGTTTAGTTTGTGTTTCTATTAAATCCTGCTTATCTGTTGAATTTGGATTTGTATCTATGATACAAAATACATTTTTGTCAGGTTTACGCTGTATCCTGCATGTAGTAGATAGGCAAAGGGAGCTAGCTGAGTGTTGAGACTCTCTTCGTCCACTTAACACTAACTTTTATTTAACGTTTATTTTTTTATAGATCTACGCACAACAGATTAGGTAGATCTTGGGAACCTAGTGCTAAGACCGTCCGTTTGTCTCCTTTTCAGTCGAATTCTAGAGATATTGCATGTTGCGTCGAGGAACTCAACGCCGCGTTTGCTTCGTGACTAGAGCGCGGAAATAAAAATATTAAATATAAAAATCGGGAATCGAATCTACATCTCGTCACACCAGCACCACTTTTATTTTTTATAAAACATACGTTATCGTTTAAAATTACCATATTATACATGTTAACGAAATTATCCACTTACTGGAAACACACGTCGAATAGACACACACATACCCCTAAAGATACCAATTTACTTTCAAAATCACGTCCTCCAAAAATGATAATGCGGTATATTTAAATTAATATTCTTATCGCAACATCTGTACACAGCCACCCTCAGAAGATCAGAGTTAACAAGTGATATTTTTCTCTATATTCTCTCTATTGTCTCTTTCCCTCACACCTAGTGAGGGTGAGGGAAAGAGGAGGGAGGGAGGTGTTGATTAAAACAAGGCCGAATTAAGATTGTCGACGAAAATGTGCCGCTGTTTTTGTAAGATGAAAAAATTAAATTATATAATGTTTTATTTCGTTCGGGGTCCGCATACATATTTATTAGCATGTTCGCTGCTTATTTTACAAGGGAAATTAGAGTTCCATAATTGTTATGATCGCCAAGCTTTAGTTAAAGGAAAATGGTTTTTATTTTTTGTTACTTTTTTGTTTTATTTATTGTTAAAAAGATATTATACGAGTATATTTCTTGTCTAAGTTTTCCATTTTTTTTACTTTTACATGCTAGAGGCCGTCGTGGTGCAAGGGCAGAAGGATTCATTTGTATATACGGCGTGGGCTTTTCTTTGCCCTGGTTACAATGTAAATCGCAGCATTGAGTTTCGCCACTCCACACGCAATGTCTTAAGAGTTCAACAGTGGGGAACCGTATCCAGAGGGAACGTAGTGTTAAGACACTTCTTTCCCTATTTTCCGCCGAATTCTGGACGCATTGCATGATGAGTGGCGGGACTCAACGCCGCGCTTTGCCTCGACACCAAAGCGAAGTAATGAAAATATACATTTAAATAAATATTACATTTCCTCGAGTAGAGATCGAACCTAGAACCAGTCGCGTTAACAATTACACTTGTGCTTCTCTAACATAATATTTTATCAACGAAATATACCTACTAAAATGAATTAAAATCAATAATAAGTAATAAATTTCTATTTTCTAAGAAATATGAAGAATACTTAGAAATATTACTTACTTAATATTGGAAACTACTCGAATGACGACGACTTAAATAAATGGAGTGAATCACAGAATTGCCACTTAAGAATTATTTTCTAAGTGTAACTTAAGTACGTCTTTAGGTTGTTTCAATCAATATGAACATATTATAGGTATTATTATAAAAAATGTAATCTCAGATCTGAGATTACTTTTGTTATTGTTATATTAAATATAATCTCAGACTTGAGATTACATTTATTATGTCAAGTACCTTTATTATTAGTAAGAAAGTAAAACTGTTATGTTTTTTTAAGTTTCACGCTGTATCCGGTTTCAAAACTTTCCACTGAATTTTCGAGGCATTGCGTGTTGTGTCGGAACTCAACGTCGCGAAGAAATATATTAAGTTAATTCAACTATATTAAATGAAGGAGAGATAAACAAACGTTTTAACGAAGACCGTTCTAAAGGATAGTAAGAAGAAGAAGTTATTTATTTCCTCGTCCTAATAACTTCATAAAGCTAGGCGTCGGTTTCTGCCTAAACGCTCGAGAACTGGGCGATACGTGGAGAACAGAGTGTTTTAACACTAACCTACTTTGTGGAACATGCTGTATACAGGGTAAATCTGAATAAACAAACAAAGGAAAAGAAGCAAGACTGCAAGACAATGGAACAATCTGTTTTAGCTTACTATTAGACATGCACGCAAGAATGACACAAAATGGGAAACTTCTCAAATAAATTTAAATCATCTGGAAATTTCCCGAATTTATATTAACATAATTTCATATACAAATACAGCGTATATAGGTAAATACATCGTAGTCCCAACGAAATATGTAAAAGCCTGCCTCATATGAGGCTTAGAGGGAGCACTTATCAGAACTTTACGAACCGTATGGAGTACATAGAATAAATAATTTACCTGCGCAGTCCTTGTAACATTAGACCCTTTGGAATTTGCATTAATTACACGTTAGAATTCAAAATCGAATTAATTAAGTTACGTAGAAGGTGTTTTCTTAAAATTAGCTTCTTCTAGAAATAATCATCTAAAGTACATTGTTTTGCTCGTATTGTATGAAGTTACAGGATTACGATTTTGAGGAGTACAAAGACTGTTTCTTTGTGAGTTTAGTTTTTTTTTATAGGAAAAGCATGGCAAACGAGCGTACGGGTCACCTGATAGTAAGCGATCAACACCGCGTAACACCAGAGGAACAACTGGTGCGTTGCCAGTTTTGGGGTGGTTGGGCGCCGGAGCCCGGAATTAAGCCACTACTTCACGCCCGTTTTAAAAGCCGGGGGTGGTAATGATCCGGTCGAGTCTGCCCATGAGTGTCGCCAACAATGGCGGTGTGACTCTCCCACTTGTACTTTAGTCGCCTCTCACGACACGACAAGTACTAGGGTGATCCTATTCTAAGCCGGGAAAACACGGCTTTAACACCCATTAGCACCCAATGCCTCGAAAATTTGCGGAAGGCGGAAGTTGGTGAACGGAGTGTTTCAACACTAATTTCCCTATGCCTATCCTGCTATATACAGGATACAGCGTGAAACTGAAAAAAAAAACACAAAAACAATTTAAAACTTTTATTACATAATAAACTATCCCTACATTAAAAACCGAAAGAAAAACTAATAATTATAGCTACTGAGATGTTCCAAAGAAATGAATAGCAAAAAAATATAAACATGTAAATGTTCCAAAGTATTCGCACAAGCGGCTAAGAGGCGGGTCGCTTAGCAAAGTTCAAAAGATCTATTGCTTGCTTGTTCTGAAACTTAAGATTGTGTCTCTTTGGAAATTTAAAGATCCGTTCAACTAGAAACGCGCTGATAAAAGTGGGTACTTAGAAGAGATCTTGTGAAATCTTAATAGTAATTTAATTGTTGTACTATTGTTTGATAGTGTGTTAGTGATATTTTGGTTGTTTTAATCCTTTAGTTTGGCTACTTCACTCTTTATTAGAGGAAGTGAGAAATTAGTGTCAAAACTCTTCGTTTTCCCGTTTTTTTTCCTGAAATTGAAATAATACGTTGGACATGTTAGAATCTACTAAAAGAGGAAAGAAATTAATAAATATTTTATTCTTCGCGTGGAAATCAATCTTGAAACCATTATGGTATTATGATAAGACCTTTATTTTTTAACCGACTTCTGTAAGAAAAGGAGGTTATCAATTCGACACTTATTTTTTTAAATATTTGTTATCTCATAACTTTTGACTGGGTGAACTGATTTTGATGATTTTGATGACTTCAAAAATATCAAATTTTTGCAAAATTATTTTGTGCGTTGGTAGAAGTTGATTTTTCTTTTCGTTTAAAATTAATTTATTGCGTTTATAATATTTTGAAAGAAAATCTTAAATGGACGGCACGGCATGGTGGGTTCGATTGCCAGTCGAAAAAATTTAATATTATGATTTTCTTTTCTCTGGTATCCTGCTATATGCAGGATACAGCATGAAGCTGATTATGTATAAGTACCACATATGAATACAAAAAATAATAAGATTTTCACATATAAATACAAGAAAAGTCAACATTTTTATTATAATATTATTACGTGCATAAACCATACAAGTTTGAACACCCAACCCTAATGACTATTTACGTCTTAAGAACAAAATCCAACCCCAACGAGCCGCAGGATTAAACAGCAATAAAATTTAATTTGCTCGCTCTAAAACCAATATCGGCCATTTATACTCAGATGATCACCACCCCCTATAAATAAGGGGGTTTGGGGGCTACAATTACTTACCGGGGTTGCCCTAATGAATGGTAGTCGAAACGTAACGAATCGAAGCAGTTAAGATTGTAATGAAGGACCTGTAACCGCGAAACTGGATTAGGTAACATGGAGGTGACTAATGCCTAATTGACGTTTTTTAAGTGTTTTATTTTTAAAATTGTGTTCACTTTCACGCTGTATCTCGCACATATTAATAATGGAGGAGGGAACATGGGATCCTATTGTTAAGATGCGCGACGACGCGTTAAAAATTTTCCAAAGCCATCAAGCTTTTTTTCTGATTTAATTATACCCTATATAGCAGGATATCTTACTCACCGCGCCTTCCGCCCAAATTAGTAAAATTGAATGTCTTGAATTGAAATCAAGGAACTCAGCTCAAGCAATTCATTCCCACGACTAAGATTGGAATCTACAACTAACCTAACAGAAAAATGTTAACATTACTTTCAAATTTAAATTAAAACTGTAGTCTAAGTTTAATCTCGTACAGCGTACAGAAAAATCCACATCAATTACAAAAATATGGACTCACATAGGTGCAATATTAAATAAAATATCATGAAATTGTGAAAAATGTGACTTTTTAACCAAAAAAATAATTCTACGAGAGGGAAATCCGAAAACCCAACACTAATCCCGGGTTCATGAAAATTATAAGATTATTTCATGTATAAGGTTACAATTTATTTTCATATATAGTTAGTAATTTAAAGGCTTTTTATAAAGGAATTTTCTATATAACACTTGTTATTATAAGCCTTGTATTGAATATATTATATTTTTCTAAGAAACGTTCACGTTAGGCTTGTTTATATAATATATTCTTAAAGAGGGCTAACGTAAAGCGCAGTGGTTCTGAGTTCGATTTTTAGTAGGGCCATTTCTGCTAATTAACAATGAACACGATGTGACGAAGTGTCTTTATTAGCTCTCTGCCAATAGCAGGTGTTGTGTGATAATGCGTGAAACTAAAGACAGAATTTTTCATTTCATACCTTAAAGTCCACGTAAACAAAGTTCGGGTTGATGGCTAATGGATAACAAAAAAAACATGCTCAATTTTTTTTAATACCATCTGTAAAAACCAGAGCTAGTTACAGGTGTAAAATATAGTATTATAGTAGACAAGCTAAGTTTAAATTATACAGCCAAAGGCACAGATGGGAAAAATCTTATACTAGCTGTGATAGTAATGGGTTTTGTTTCCATTAGATACGTAACGCTGCTCGTCTTTTATATCGCCGTAATAAAAAAAAACAAAGTAAATCAGCTTCAGGCTGTATCCCGCTCGTAGATATACAGAAACTAGTGTTGAAACACTCCGTTTTCCACATTCCATTTTCCGTTCTCCATTTTTTGAGGCTTTTGCAGGCCTTTGCTTCGGTGCCAGAGGGAAAAAATTTTAATATTAAATATAACGTTATAATTCAATAATAGTTTTCCCTCGAGCGGGGATCGAATCGTCACATCACAGTCACAATCTAGCGCCCTTGCGCCATAATGGCCTCGGGACGGGACCGTTGTACCTCTAAAATTAAAATTAAATAAATAATCTGGAAAATTATGCTACACACGTAAAACTGAAACTTCTTCAAAAAGATGTTCGATAAGGCAAGTTTTTCCAAATAAAAACATTTCGTAAAGTTTACTGTAATTAATCTACTTTAGCTATTTACTTGTTCGAATTCTGGGAAACTGTTAATCTCTTTTGTAACCGGATTGTCGGCATGGGCGTATTTTAAGACATTTTCCAGGAAGTGCATTACTGTGGGGTGTAACAAGCAGAGAAAGAATCTAAGTGTTGAGAGAAAGAATCTCCATTCTCCGTTGAATGTGAAAATAATAATAAATTATCTGGAGTGGACATTTAACTTAGCCATAAAGATTTCTTTTGTTAAATAGCGATACAATTCTTTCTGGCAGAAACCTAATATGCCTAAAGTAATACTAATGATGGAGGAAGACTCTGATTTAGAGTCGTCGTGACATTTGAGCACAAGTGTGCGACTGTATACGCGACAGTTGTGGGTTGATTCCCATTCGGGGTAATATATTTTTTATATATTCATTTCTCGCTATGGTATTTAACAGCAATGCCTCGAAAATCAAGTGAAGAGTGGGGAACGTACGTGTTTCAATGGGCATAGAGTCTTCACACTAGGTTCTCATGTTCTCCTTGCCATATGTAAGATAGACTGTGAATCTAAAAAATATATACAAAAGGTACAAACTACCTATAATAAATTTTAAAAAAACATCGGGCAAGCACGAGTAGGACTCGCCCACTAAGGGTTCCGTAGAAAAATTGGAGGTCTTGTGTATTTTTTGTCTCTAACCACAAAGAAAATCAAGGGACCGTAGATCTGAGAATATAATTCGAATTTGAAGTAGATATCTATAAGCGTTCCTGAGAGGCTCCTCACGGAGAGACAGATCAACAGACGGACGCACAACCAAGTGGTCTTATAAGGATATCTATTAACCTTAAAAAGTACGGAACCCTAAAAAATAAAAACAATATTCATTTTATTATAGCTGCAGGTAGAGAGAGATACATGTAAATAAAATTTACAATTGTTAGAATAATTTATATTTATACAGACAATGATATTGACGCACCAAAGGAGCTTCGCGTGAAGCGACAAAAGTGTTTTAGCTGATGCGCTCCTTTTAAATTATATGGAGTTTTCGGCGACAATAGATAACGGGTGTCGGTTGTAGGATTGATTCCCACTCGGGGAAAGGAATCTTTAATATTTTTTATTTCTCGTTCTGGTAACGAGGCAAAGTACACGCAGTGCCTAGAGAACTTAGTGGAACGTGGGGTACGTAAGTGAATTACGAACTTAGTACAAATAAACTGCCTTCTTGCTTACTATATGAGAGATTGAGCTTCACGCTGTATCCCACACACAGCAGGGTAGGCAGAGAGAACCTAGTGATAAGACACTCCGTTAACCGCTTTCTATCGAATTTTGCAGGCATTGCGTGTTGAGTGGCAGTTCTCAATGCCTTGCCTCGACACCAGACCGAAGAAATGGAAATATAAACGCAAATAAATATTTTACGTCTTCGAGTAGGGATTGAATGCCACAACCGTTGCGTTACAATCACACCCTTGTGCCGCTGCGCCACGACAGCCTCTTGAGAGATGAGAGATTGAGTGTGAAACAAAAAAAAGGGTTATATTATATTACCAAATTTACATACCACAAATTTCTAGAGAATAAATAATAATAAAAGTTATTTATTTGACGACAGTTGCAGGTATTTCATCATTTGAAGTACATATAAATAAAATGAACATTTGTAAGAATTATTTGTATTTACACAGATAATGGTATTGACACACCAAATGAGCTTCGCGTGAAATGACAAACGTGTTTTAGCTGATGCGCTCCTTTTAAATTATGTGGAATTTTGCGACGAAAAGCATTAAAATGGATTAAATTACAGTATTATATTACAATAATAGAGCTGATACTTTGTTTCTGAATTTATATGTATTCTTTATTAGATATGTTAAGTAAAAACTTTTTTGTGAGGCCATCGTAGCGGAGTGAGACAAATGAATCTTTGGTACAAAACAAAGAGCTAAGTTCCACCAACGCGCAATGTCTCAAAAATTTGGATTTGAACTTTCCTAGTAAGCCAATCATGTAAAACTTTAAAAAAAAATCTGAGTGAATACTAAGACATGGGAAACCCCCCACCCCATTCCCTAAGGAATCTATATAGTAAATTTCAGGACTCTATACCATGTAGTTTCAGCTGTAAATTTTCTATATATTTACTAGTAGGTAGACCAAGGTTTTATTAGCCATTTTCCAATTCCATCAGCAGACCAGCTCAATGACACCTTAATATTATAAAATGGTTAATCTATATATTGACGATACAACATTAGGAAGGAAGTGCGATCCTTGTAGCGGAGGAGTACAAGGGTGTGATAGTAATGCTACGGCTGTAGGTACGATGCGCTCTCGGGGGAATGAATTTATTAATATTTTAATTTTTTTGCTCTGGCACAAAGGTCTTAACACCCAAGGTCTTAATATATAAAATTTGCCGGAAAGTGAGGAACGGAGTGCCTTAACACTAGGTTCGATCTTCTTATTTACGGATATGATACCAATATTATAATTTCCGTAACTCACAACCTACTTTAAAACAAATAATGTATTTTAATGTAATCCATTACGTAACATGCGTAGTGTTACACGGGATCTAAAAGCACTATTTGTCATCCGGCAAAAAGCTTTGCCTCGTTACGGCTATCGACATATTATATATACTCAGTCACTTCAGCTGAGATTACATTTTATGAAAATATATGTACAAAATATATTAATATAAAAATATATACACATACTAATTTTATAACTATGACTATAAGTTTGTTTGTATGTTACGCTATCACGTCTAAACTACTAAATTGATTATTTTGAAAGTTTATACATATGTTTTTAGGGGTATTTGGACTTCTTATTAAATAAATATATTATTATTTTTTTACATCAACTCCCCAAAGTATACATGCCTTCCTCTGCCTTTTTTCTATTAGGGCATCACACATGGTAGTTTTATACGCCCATCTCTTATCTCTAAGCCTAGCAGCGTGACTTACCCATTTCCATTTTAACCTTTCGGAGTAGCTCAAGGCATCAGTATCCTTTGTTAGTGCTCTTATTTTTGAGAGCTGAATTTTGTCGAGTTTTTTTTTCAATTTCAACCTACTCCTCTCCGATGCACGCTGGTACGTGGTGATTTTTCGCTTGCCATATATGGTATGTTTCATCATACGTCAATCCATACGTCAGACACTGTAATAGGCTGGAGTCCATGGCTTTTGTTTTGAGCTCAGTTGGTATGTTACTTTTACAAACTTCTTTCAAGCCCCACTCGTTGGTCTAAGTTCAATATTGTTTTATCAATTTTTTTTTATTGTTTTCTATTTAAAATTCGATTATGTTTAGGGTTCCGTAACTCGAAAGGAAAAACGGAACTCTTCTAGAATCACTTTTTTGTCGATCCGTCCGTCCGTCTGTCTAGATCCGTTTTCTCAGTAATGCCTGGAAGCATCAATCTGAAATTCACGCCAAATACCCTAAGTATTCTTATTTATCTACTGTTCTTTTTAGATATAATAAAAATGTAAGCCAACGTTTAACAGCCAACACAAAAAATACAGCCGCTTATACCGTACCGAGAATCTTTAAATTTGGTACGAAGCAACATCTTATAGCATGATAAAAAAATGCGAAAAGTAAAAATTTATAGGTGTTTTATAGAAAAAATATATTACTTGTGAAATTACACTCGAATTTTATTTCATACATAAAATGAGTGCATATGCTCGCAAACCTAAGTTAGTAATCTTTTATTCTTCCCGTTGACTACCCTGCAATCCTGAAATTGGTACGGAATCCTTGGTGTGTCCTTCTATATTTATTAGCATATGTATCTATCTATTCGCATATTCTAGTGGTTTTCCTAGTCCTAAGTCCTGTAATTGCGCTTGTTGTTTGTAAAGTCTCAATCATGATCTGCAGTTGAAGTTATCTCGGATCACTATTTCGTCTGCAAATTGAAAATGACTTAAAACTAGTTCCTTATATATTTATACCAAGGTCCTTCAAGCTTAGCTATTTGAACATAACTTCTAGTATGGCTATAAAAACTATATATTATATATGATTTATTTGTTATAAAATGTTTATTTTATTATTTGACTTGTTGAGAATATTCTAAAATTTTCACCACCGTAAACCTGAATATAAAAAAAAAACAAACAAAATAATAATAATAAAAAAAAAACAGGAAATATAAAAAAAAATATCTGAAATATTCAGGTTTACTGTGGCTTATAGAACAGAAAAAAAATCAAGTTTAAAAATCAACACCAAAGTTTTTGCTACTTTTTGTATGAAAGTTTAAACTAAAATGTGAATATTAATAAGCAAAGGCAAGCTAGTGTTAAGATACTTCTTTCCTAATTTCCGCTGAATTTTCGAGATATTGCACGTAGAGTTGCGGAACTCTACGCCACTGTTCATCTACCAGAACTAGAAAATGGTAATGATATACGTAAAAAGCAAATCGTAGGACATTTAACAAATGCTTAACTTTTAAATATTAATGTACAATACATAAAAATATAATTTCTTAAAAAATTAACAAAAATTAGCTATAATTTTATAAATTACAAATTTATCAAAATAATTGTACTTAACTGACATTTAATTGTTATAATTTCTTAAGGGACACAACGCCTCTTCTAATTGCCTCCACCAGTGACGAGGGGACTCGAGCATTACCTACAAAATCGTGATTCTTGTCACCTATCAAACAGATTCAATTATTTATTCGTCGCGTCTTTTCCTTTTCGCTGGTTCTGAGTTAATATTTTTTTAGCTTCACGCTGTATTCCGCATAGAGTAGGATAGGCAAAGGAAACCTGGGAATCTAGTGTTAAGATATTACGTTCCCATTTAAACACTTGCTTTCCCTATTTTACACAGAATTTTCGAAGCATTGCATGTTGAGTGGCGAAATTCAATACTTTATCTAGTTACCAGTGCAAAGAAAATGAGTGGGAGTCATTGGTGGGAGACACATTACGCTCTTTTTCCTCTGAGCCACTATGGCCTCGTTTAGTGATACTAATTTAAAAAAGAATAATTCATATTTTTTTAAAATGACGACATAACGGAGAAAATAAAAATAAAAGAATTGAGGGAATTATACATTAAGTCGTACATTGAATAATTATAGATAAGACTTTTTTACTTTATAAATGTAATATAAAGTCTCACAATAGCATGGTGCCACTAGTAGACTGCGAAGGCTATAACATGCCTTAAAAGTCCCGATCGCTCTCTGGTACGCCGGCTCAGCAAAAACCCGACTTAATCAGTCATCATTGCTCTTTCATTTGGTCTCAGTCACACAAGTAACCTCCAAATGTCGGTCATATATCACATATAATAATTCATTCATGCTCGCTCCCATTCCTTCTCTTATGCTATATTCCACGTCGTTAGTTGTAGCTCCTTCCTCCACTTTCGACCATTCCTTGCACTTGCTATAAATATGTGTGTATGTCTATTGTACTTCTTTAGAATTCTAGAAATAATATTTTTTCTTGAACAAAGAGTAAGAACAAGCAGTATTAAATTCGTTCATCTACGCAAAAGGTCATGTACTGACTGGCATGTACTGTCTGAGGTAAGACGCACGCACAGCCGTAACCGTTGATGGTAGAAACTTGAATTTTAGGCAGATGTTTATTTTTGTAATCTGGACATCTACTAAGAAGGGAGTTTGAGAAATTAACCCTTAAGGGATGAAATAGGGATAATGTATGGAAAAAAAATTAAATCGGCACAGATTTTTATGAAATTTTATAGATTTAAAAATATTTCATTGACCACGTGTTTCGTGGTTTTTTAGAATTCACCCCCTAAGGGTGCAAATAAGCGGTTGAAAGTGTGCATGGAAAAATCTTTAAGTCGACATCGATTCTTATAAAATTTGATACTTAGTCTCTTAAAACTACTTCATTGAACACATATTTTATGGTTTATTAGAAATCACGTCTGTAAGGCAGCAAATAAGCATGCGAAGCAGCGCGCGTTCACTAGTATGTTATATAAGTTCCATTTTTATTATCACCATCATCATTATCATTACTGATCCATTACTTAAATATGCCAAAACTTTTCTCAATCTTCCATAACAATAAACTGAGCAATCAAAACTATCTCAGCGAGATTTGAAGCAGAAAAGAGGTAATTAAAAACTTATTACATTAAATATAAAGAGCCATATCGTCTCAAAGGAGCCATGATTTTTCAGCTTCATATGGTTTTCCACATATAGCAGGGTTGGCTGAGGGAACCTAATGTTAAGACACTACGTTCCCAACTTTGCGCTGAATTTTCGAGGCATTGCGTGTTGATTAGCGCCGCACTTTGCTTTGTTAACAGAGCGAAGAGATTACATTAACTAATAATAATTCACTTCCTCAAATGGGAATGGAACCCACAACCAACACGTTTATATTCAGACGTTGTGCCAGGACTTGTTTCAATATCGCAATAATTCCTACTTAAGATCATCGTTGTATAAGTTTCGTTAAGAGAATAACTAATGAATCTGTTAGCTTGTTAGTTTGACAAACAGATGGTACAAGGAGGCCCTGGAGTACAATATCGTAAAGAATTATTGGTTTTATGATCTGAATCAGTAATTCTGCACCAGTTGAAGATAATATCTTTTGTTTTTGTTGGAGTTTTTGCTTCTGGAGCTCCAGATACTTAGCGACTTAAATAGAATTAAGTGTAGAGTAAATTGCAGTATTTTTTTGCATTCAAAGAGCAGTATTCTTGAAAATTGTACACGTTCTGTTATTTATGTTTGTGGTTTTTTTATTTCATTTTAAGCATTTTTATAATACTGTATTAATATAATATAAAAATTAAATCAGCTTGACGCTGTATCCTGCAGCAGCAGGGAACTTAGTGTTAAGACACACCGTTGCCCAATTTCCGCTAAATTCTGAAGGCATTGCGTGTTGTGTGGCGGAACTCAATGCCGCGGTGCCTCAACACTGGAGTGAAGAATTGAAAATATAAATTAAAATTTATATTTCCTTTCCTCAAGCGGAGAGCGGGATTGAACCCACGACCAGTCGTCCAGTCACCCTTTGTGCCCCTGCGCCAATACTGGTCCCGAATCTTTATTTCTTATCTTTTTCTATAATATTATTACTGAAGGCGTACGATGAGATGTGCTATAAAAAGAAAAGACCTCGATGAGACCAAACGGCTCTAGATCGTGTGTACCACAGATCTGACATGACAAAGTAAATGGATTCAAGAAATCAGCATGAAAAATGGATATAGATCACCAGTGGAACCGGTTAAGATACACGAGAGAAATGAATGAGGCTGGGAGAATAAATTATACAACTTAGATACGTTTTGTGAAGCCATAATTTATTTTCACACCATTTTCTCGAATTTTACCTGTCATAATTTTTTCACATTATATCTCACACACGGGTGAGTAGGCAAAAGGAACGTAGTGTTGATTGGACACTCCATTCCCCATTTTCTGATGATTTCTGGAGGTATTGCGTGTTGAGTGGCGGAAGTCAACCAATTGTTTTTGCATTGACGCCTGAGCGAAGTATTGAAAACATTACTAAATAATAATTTATTCGAACTCACAACCGTCACTTTAATGGAAAATGATTTCACTTTTACTGAAAAATAAATTAATTGCTGTGTTTTTTTTATTTTTGTCCGACTGCGAACGCGACGGTTTTGAGTTGTTTCAACCTCCGTGAAATTAATATTTTTATTTCCTTGCTTTGGTAACGAGACAAAGCGCGGCGAGGAGTTCCGCAACTAAACACACAATGTCTCAAAAATGTATTGAAAATTTTGAAATAGAATGTCTTAACTCTTAGTCTAACTCTACTGTGGTAAAAAACATAACGTTTTATTTACAATGTTATGGTTAAACAAAGCCTTATGTCGCCATTATAATCTTTGTCTGTCGTTCATATGTCACGCTCATATCACCTTCCATTTCTACAAAATTGTTGGTACACATATCTTATATCTAGTAGAGTCGATAGAGATTTTCTTGTAAAGTAATTTACTATGTACATTTATCATATCTGATATAAAATATGGTCAACACATTTGGAAAACGACTAATAAAATTGAAATAATAATATAAATTTTCTAGATTCTAAAATTTTCGCCATTCAGGATCTTTTTTCTCTTTTTATAGATCTATATATCTATATATTTATTAGTTTATCTATTTTTTTTAGTATATTTGATGTTCTGTGATAAAGAAAAATGTTGATCAAAAGTATCATAACATGTTGAAAGAAAATTTTTACCATCATACATAAAAGTAAAAAATATATGTCACACTAAGTAGCTTATCTAGATATTATGGTAAAAAATAACGAGTTTCTTTAAAAAATTCTCCAGCCTCTGATTCCTTTGGCAAAAATACTGATGGTTAATTGGAGTTGTTTGATCTCATAACTTTTTACTGCGACTCGATGCCTGCCTTTTCATAAGATTTTATTTCATTAGATTATTTTTCGATGTCGGTAATTTCTTTCTCGGTTTCATGAAAAACTCATAATAATGTTGTATGTGTATTATACAACGTTTGAATTAAATGATTTGATTTGTGCCGGATTGATCATTTGGGGATTGGGGTAGGCAGAAGGAACCCAGTGTTAAGACATTTCGTTCCCCACTCACCGTTCACTGCCGAATTCTAAAGGCATTGCGTATTGAGTGGCAGAACTCAACGCCGCGCTTTGCCTCGACACCAGAGCAAATAAATGGAAATATAAACAAACGAAATCATTTTCAACATGATTGTAGTAGATTCGAAATTGATTTGTGAAAAATCATTTTATTATCTGGGGATTCCTTAAGTTGATTCCTTAAGTTAAAGTGGATTCCTTAAGTTTTTAGTATTAATTTATTTTTACTATAACTTTTTCAATATGACCCTGCTGATCTGTATGTACCCTGCTGACATTTGACTTAAAATCACATTTACATTTTTTTTTTCAAACAGATCGTAAAGATAATAAGAATAAGAAATAAGAATTTCTAAAATTGTTTTTTAACCTTTGATTTTAAGCTTAAACTCTAAATTATTCACCACGCAACGCTATTGGTCCTGTATCTGCATGTAGAATGAAACCGGGTGTGCTGTGAATATATGGAATGTTCGGTGGTTTTTCCTTTTGTCTTTCTTTTTTAATGTTCAACCTACGTATAATTATATATTTTTATCAAATAATTGCCAACAGTATAAAAAAATCGATTTCTAATTAAAATACTGTATGCATTACATTTGGCGCATTTTATTAAATAAAAATAATACAAGAATATCTCTTGCTCTCATCTGCACCTCAAGACATACATCCGTGTATAATATTTAAATTTAACTTTATACAATATATATAAATTTATTACCTTTACGTTAATTATAATTTTTCTTAATGATCTACAAAGGCAGCATCAAGCAAGAGTACCATGACACCATACAACATTAAATATTCTACATTTATGTAGAGTTCACGCGTTACAAAGGCTGTTCCAACATTGTCTTCACTCGGGAGAAGTAGTCCTACTTTCATGGTAATCAACTGAGGATATACTTAAGATGTAACCTAGATCTTGGTTTGAAATTACATATGAGTAATCTCAGCGTAGGTTTACAATGAAGTAAAATTATTTTGATTTTATGTTTGTGTATGTAAAATTTTGAAACGAAATGTTTTATAGAGGAATTCAGTGGAAAGCGGGGAACGGTAGTGTCCTAAGTGGAGTGAAGGAGTGTCTAATTATAAGTTTCCCAGGTTACCTTTTCTACTCTACCCTTTCCCTTACCCTACTGCGTGAAGTAGCGATGCAGCGATACGAAATATATCTCAATATATTTCAGCTTCACGCTGTATATCGTATATAACAGGGTAGGCAGAGGGAGCCTAGTGTTAAGACTGCTCTGCTCCCAGAATTCTGTAGGATTTTGCTGGCACTCAACGCCGCGCTTTACCTCTATACCAGACTCAAGAAATTATAATATTAAATATTTCATTTCCCCGAGTGAGAATCAAACTCACTGTTCACCCGCTTGTTCCCTTGCTGTTTACTTTTCGCTTTATAGGTAATAGTTGTTCGCAATATACAAGTAGCTTCAGGAATTTTACAAAAGACCTAGTGTAAGGACTACAAGGACTAATCAGAAGTGTAATTCGATTTTCTCAGTGGTTTTGTCTCCTACTAATTAATTTAAAACCAATGACCATACTTTACGTACTCCGTCAAAGGAATACGTAGGCTTTTGATTTAGTCCACTGCTAACTATATTTATTAGCTTTTACTCTGTTCATATGGTATAATCTTATTTAATGTGACATATTTAACAGGAAGCAGGTACACTTTTCTTTTTGGTAGAATAGAAAAATTGTTTTTGAAATTTATAATACTAATTTTTATTTATTTATATTATTATAAAAGTAATACCTCTTTCTCTTAATCTACTCTCCTTCATTTATGACGTCAGGTTCTCGCTATATACGGCATGAAGACAGAAGAAACTCAGCGGTTAGACGCTCCATTTCCCACGGATTAGACAAATTATAAAATAATATTTTGTTTGCTTGGTGAATTTACACGAAGGTTTAAATCCCATCTCTGGTTGAATAATATCATGCTTTGCCAGAAATATTTTACAAAACCGGGCATTTAAAACCGGCGTGAAGTAGTGGCTTTATGCCACTGCGTTTCGCATTAGGTAATGCCGCGCTCCGGGGCCCAGCCACCCCAAAAGCTGGCAACGCACCAGTAGCTCCTCTGGTGTTACGCGGTGTCGTGGGCGGCGGTGATCACTTACTATCAGGTGACCCGTACGCTCGTTTGCCATGCTTTTACCATAAAAAAATATTAAAAGAAATAATGCTTAATAAAGTGTAATGAGGCAACATATTTAGATTTTTAAGATCATTGACTACAATATTACATTTGAATGAATATAAATAAGAATAGAGACATGTCTCTTTATTGCTTATTCGATTGTTATCCTTCAACATGAGTGGGTTATTACATGAACCCAAACATAAAAGGCAAACTTTCTTTCTATTTACCGTAATTTAATGAAATACCTACTAATTTAGATAAATTTTATTATAAGCAGATAATATAGTTGCTATTGTAAAAAAAAAACAAATCAGCTTCACGCTGTATCCCGTACACTGCCTGATGCGTAAATAATGCTTAACCTAGGTTCCCTCTGGGTAGGAAGAGGTAATCGAGAGACATTGCGTGTTGAGTGGGAGAACTCAATGCTGCGCTTTGCCTCGACACTAGAGCGAAGAAATGGAAATATAAACGTAAATAAATATTTCACTTCCTCGAGTTGGGATCGAACCCACAACTATTGCGTTACAGTCATACCCTGGTGCCGCTGCTCCACGACGGCCTCGATTCATTCAAATGTAACATTTTATTTTAGGACTAAATAATATCGTTTAACATTTCCAAGTTACAAACTACAGACAGACATAACATATTAATGTATGAACCATACCATTTCAATTTTAAAGTTCATTAAAATTCTGAGAATATTACCTTGGCTAACTTATACATATATATATATATATATATATATATATATATATATATACAGGGTGGAAGAGGCAGCGCTTCTTTTACTGAAACTGCATATAGGGTAAAATATTTCAAACCCGGAGCTAAAAAAATTTATCAAGATG
>DWGR01000583.1:0-21049 GCA_018247715.1 Heliconius burneyi | reverse complement strand
GTGATCACTTACCATCAGGTGACCCGAACGCTCGTTTGCCTTGTCCTTATACCATAAAAAAAAAAAAAAAAAAACTTTCACAAGAAAGTTCGTTTAAATATATATGTACATACATACATGTGAGAATCTTTGCTGTGATATGACCTTAACATATTGCGCCGTTGTGAAGTTAGAACGGCGAAGTTAATAAATTTATTTTACAAAGGCTGATTTATGAAACATCATGAGAAAACATTATAGTATGTGTAATTAGCAACTCCTCCACTTCTTGCGGTACATAATAAAAAATTCTATTATGTTGATTTATCAAGCGGTTGAAACTAAAAACTGCAATAAATCGCTTAAGCTATCAATTAGCGTGAACAAACGCACAGAAACATGGACAAAGGGACGAACAGACAAGAGGACATCCAGACAAATGAAAAATTTTTTTTTCTTATATATCTTTCTTATGCAGACACCAATCCGTTACGTTTTATCATAAGTATGGATCGGTATATACATAATGTACAATGTACATACTCGTATATATTTAATCAATGAGCCACAACATGATCCCACAACAACTATGTACAATGTACCCGATGAAATCCCAAGTGGTTGAACCATCATTTACGTTCCGTCGTCAATCCAATTATTAATGCTGCCAATAATCTTTGACTGCGATACGAGTCTCCGTCGAACAAATATTCTAATACATCATCTTAAAAGAAACGTTTTTCCATCACACTGCTGGTTTTGTACGCTCTAATTGTAGCTCCCGAAACGTTAAAACTACTCATGATCATTTATTTTTCTCATAATAGCCTTAACGTACACTAGATATTTTCATATAAAACCAATAATGTAACACCTGCTGGAAGCGACTAAATACGACACGTAAGCCGATATTTTCTTGTAGACATTATCTATATGATTTGAATGTAGTGCTGTTAAATTTCTGTTATCTTTGTTAACAAGATACTAAAGAATATTGTAAATAGCTTACAATGTAAAGAAGTCTACTGGTATTTAGAGGTACTAAAGGGAAAAGTAATGAAATAATTTTATATTACTTATGTGAAGAGAATAGAGAAAATAAATCAATACAATATTTCATCCCAATTTAAATATATTAAACTCAAGATCGGTAAAAAGTTCCTTCAAGAAGACTTTATTAAATTAAAATATTTTTATTCAAAATAAGAAGTGACATGCTTAATTTCTTTAACGTCAAATAACTTACCACCAGTTCACTAAAGTTAAACTTAAACTTACTGTAACATCATGCCCAAAGCTCTCTGCCTTTTAAATATAGTCAAGTTTATATATTAACAAGAAATTTATAGCTATCCATTGTTAGTAGACAATCGTTTTGACTAATTTATCATAAATTGAATAGAGAGGAACAGTTACCGAATCCCTCGGTGATAGTTTGCTGGCCTTCATCTTATCGGTTTGAAAGATGTCTCAATAGTATAGTAAATTTGGACGATCAAACTTGGCTACAAGACTCTTTTAGTAGTGTTATGTCGATTACAATATAAAGTGTGAATCCTAAAGGACATACATTTCTTAGAATATGTCTTAACGTTAAAGCCTATGAATGTTATATTAAGCTGAAATATTTACGAGTTCACTCATAAATTAAAAATATAAATATAACTAAAAGTAGATTTTTTTCAGTTTCATATTAAATTCCGCATGTGGCGTAGGCGGAGGGAGCCTAGTGTAACGACGTTCCGCTTCCCACTGTCCGCCGAATTCTGAAGACATTGAGTGTTGAGTAGCGCAACTCAACGCTGCGCTTTACGGCACCAGAACAAAGAAATGATAATATTATATATTTAGTTTCCTCGAGTGAGAATCGAACCCACTATCTGTCCCTTTTACAAGTACAATTTGTGCCTCTGCGCAACGACTGGTCTTAATAGAATATGATTAAAAGAATATCATAGTTTTTTTATTACTCGATTGTGTGAAAAGATATCGCGAATGGCTTCTACTTACTCGATACGCCTATCTCCGTAACAATAAGAAACCTCTGTTAAACTAAGAAAAGAATAGGAAAGAATAACTATTGGCAAGATTAATCGCGTGTTGGAAATAATAGCACAAGAATGTAAAAATAAAAAAGGATATTGTTCCATATTCATTAGTCAGTCCCTTTTCATTCTATAAACTTTTATATTCTCAGCTTCGCGCCATATCCACATGCATTTATTAAAGATAAGTGCTTAGAATTATAATTTGGCAAAAGATGCTATTTATTAAGTATTTTTTACGTTTTTAAATTGTTATTACACTCACGTACAAGATTCTATTACTTTTAATATTTAAAACGTAAATGCCGCCCTTACTTTAATTTAATTTTTTTTTCTGGTGACTGGTACAAATTCTGTAGATACAATCTTGTTATATTTACATTCTATATTTTTTGGGCAGTTATATATTTTTTGTAATTATTTGCAAAGCAATATATACCTGAATAATTATTAAATTGGATAAACTTGATATTTAAACAATTATGTTTGTTTGCGTTATGTTACTGTACTTAAATCTGGAGTACACTGAGATGAAATAAAAATAGATAAGTTAGTTTTTTATATTTTGTTTAATTCAAAATGACCTTATTTTTACAACCTACAAGTAAAACAGCTCGCTCGAAAAAGAAACCTCATCAGTTTTTGAGTACTTTGTGCGTCTCGTCTACGCGTTTTAAACTTGTTATCTCTTTATTTTAATTCTGCGATAAAACTTAATTCTTAGCTAAGTAGCGAAAGTCCTTAATTTGATTCTCAACTTCTCAACCTACTTATTATATACAAAACCATGATACATTTTTGAAATTGATAAATACATTAGTTATAATTTTTCCCTGGTTTTGTTTCCCTGGCTAGTTTAAGCAAAGTGTGAGTATCAAAATACAAACGTAAGTAGAAAATTGATGAATAAATCAAATCACGCTTCACGCTGTATCCCGCATACATCAGGGTAGGCAGAGGAAGGACTCACTGCGGTCACGTTACAGTCACACCCTTGTGCAGCTGCGCCGCGACAGCCTATAGAAAATTGATCAAGATTCTATATTGTCTCTGGCTACCTTCAAATTTTTGAGTATACTTTGAATTGAAACGAAAGCAGATTAGCAATTATCAGAAAGTCAAATTGAAATCAAGCCTTGAAATGGTTATCTGCAGGGTGGGTGCACCTAGGGTGAGGACTCCGTTCCTCAATGCAACTTCCGAAACTCAACGCTACCCCGTTGCATTTTTTTTAAATTGTCTTATTGTTTGTTTTTATGAAATTGTCATTTCTGTCAGAGCGAAAAAATAGAAATATTCATAAATAATTAATCATTTCCCTAGAGGCAATCGGACCCCTGACCGTTCGCATTACAGTGCCTTTGCGCCGTAGCTTTTAAAAATATATTTTTCCTAGTTCATAAGCAAAAGATATTTTTATTTACAACCAAAGATGCATATTGATAAAATTAATGTTTCAAACTCGCAATAACTAATTAATTGACGCAACGCTAACATTTATTTTGTCGAAGAAATGCTTTGGGAGCGAAAAGTAACCATTTTATTTGTTTCTGAATCTAGTTTGCCTTTTAGTATAAAGGGAAAAATATAAATAGTTTTTTTTATTTGAAACTTTTACAGTCAAAGTAAAGCTGCCAACATAAAGCATTGAAGAAACATTTAGGCTTTTAACGTAATGACGCATACCTTACTCTATTTAATCCTTCTGTATAATTAATTCGTATGAAGCGGACGTTACCTAATTTAATATAATATCGTGGTTATAAAATAAATATATTAATTTATGTCTTAACATTATTTTCTTAATAATTTATTGTTTACATTTAAAGATTTTCTGTAATGCTCAGAACTAAAAGAAAACATGTATTCCAAATATATAGCAACAAGAGCTTTTGTAATATGACGTGAAAAAAGAAAATGTATTTCAAATTTAAGCTCTGTATAAATTTAAAGTATTATACATCCTGTAATAAGATACCTGTATCTGTATATTATCGTACTTGTCCTGTACCTCTATCTATAATCTGAATAAAACATTAAAGACTTTATTATAAGGTTTTACAAAATAAGGCTTAAAATAACGAGGCCAGTCATGGCGCAGAGGCATAGAGTGTGACTGTAAAACCAATTGATTTTGGGTTCGATCCCCACTTGAGGAGATGAAATATTTATTTGAATTTATATTACCATTTCTTAGCTCTGGTGTCGAGGCAAAGCGCGGCGTTGACGTCTGCCACTCAACTCGCAATGTCTCCAGGCAGACTACTTCTCCTCGACGACTCCTCTTAGAATACTAGCGTATTCTATCTAATATGAAAAATAAGTAACCTAAGCTACAAGATACACAAGATATATTACTCTCACATAATTTTGTAGCACTCTGGACTTAAACGATCATATTAAACAACTGCTTATTGTTATGAAAGTGCTGCGAAATGTCCGGAACAATGCTCGCTTGTTGTCCTTGTTGTACTTGTGTGTGCGTGTGTGTGCGTGTAAGATATGATGAATCAAGACTAGTGTTGACATTTTGGATATATGCTCATAACGTGTATTTTCGATAAGCGTTAGTTTTGGATTCAAATTGTATCAGAAAAATGTTTGTTTCACTATTTTACTTATTTTTTATGGTCGTATTTATTCTGAATGAACGGATTAGTTTTAGGTTCAAATTTTACTCAAAAATATTTTTTTAAATGCTACTCTTGTTAATTTTTATTGTGAGTTCAATTTTATACGTTTAAAATAAATGAAAATGACAAGGGGCGATAAAACAGTTCCTAAAGATATTTAGCACTTCAGAACTGGGGTAGAGTAGAACAAGTATTTGCTCGCTGGTCTCTAAGTTTACTTTGAGTTCCGTTCAGTGCTTTAACAGACAGAGAACATAATGTTCTAGTTCTATCTCTATGGTTTCGTACTATTATTAGATTAAAATATAATTCTATTGTTCACGTACTTAAATACATATAGAATACTATATAAATAATGATTCAATAAATATAATAGCTTAAACAAATGAAAAAGTAAGTAAGATAAAAAAAAATATAATCTCTTCTATTACACACATATAAGAGACATACATAAATATTTATGTTGTTATAAAATTATATTTTTATAAATTTTCCGTATAAAAATATAAGAGAATATTATTAAATATATTTCCTCCAGATAAGACTAGAAATAGAAATACAGAAAACATTTAACACCTAGATAGTAAATAGCTTTCTCTAAAGTAAATCTGTTTAACGTTTGTATCTTGTTTAAACTGAAAAGCAATATGAAGCCTAATCAGTATTTGTTTGTGCGGCGCCTCCAGTGGGCTTTGCGAGATTCGCTGCAATCCAAAGATATTGTAATGCTTGGGGTGAGCTCTGGGATTCCTAGAAAATCCATACAGTTCATATTCATTTTATTCCTGCTTGAAATAAGCGTTGGGTTTTCTTTAGATAAAATAAATGGTTTATATTGAAAGAGATATTATTTCTTTGTCGATTTTGCTTAATATAAATATTTCACAAGCACAATTCGAGAATATATCACAACATTTATTATCCACTTGTAGAATTTTGACACTGCAAACTGCGTTTGGTCAACGTCCGCTGTTCACTGTTCGTCCCTCTAGTTTAGCTACTAGTCCTAGAAATCACTTTCCCGTAAATTGGTAATTAGCCGTTTAACTTTGTATTTCTCAGATCTTTCATATTTTATCAGTTATTTCATTTTACACTTTTGTAAATTGTACTCTGTCTTTTTTATCTTTCTTAAGCTTCTATCTTTAAACAAGCCCCTCGCATTTGTCATCACTTATTACACGTAACCTTAGGAGACGCTCAAATATTGCAGTCCAAACCTCTCAATGATCAAAATGACGTTTACTATCGAAGAACTGTATAGAGGGCCAAAAAGGCTTTTAAAACTGATGAATATAATGTAAAAGAATATTTGTTTTTAATACTATATTTCAATCACGGTCCGAAAATATGCACAGCATCCAATAACAAGTTCGGGAAGCAAACAGCTGCTGAAGTGGAAAATTCGCGAGAGATATCTTGCCGCGCCTTTTAATAAAATAACTGCAAAACAGGCCACGCCTGAGGCCAGTCTGCATTTCAATTATTATATTTTGATTAAACTTTAAGGAGAAAAATTTCAATAATATTCAGTCAATATTTAAGGGGTATTTTCTCATATCTCAATTTATTATTTATTAAAGAATATTGTATACTTTTTAAAATCCTTAAAACTTTAATTCTCTTGTTGTCTAGTATTAACTGAAGAATTAACTGAATACGGAGAAATGTGAAAATATAAGAAATATTCTTGTTTATTTGGAATTTTTATTATCTTCTTAGATTATTATTTCTTGGCAATTCTATTCTATTATTTAATGTTTATGCATTGATCGCATTACTATGACGGAGTAGCAAGAGACACTCCTACGTATATTATTATTGAAAGAAATTGGGCTTAAATACATTACAATATGTGAACAAAGAAGAGCTAATTGCACTAATTGAGTAGAAATTTAACTCAAAATAGATTTAATAAAATAAATCAGCTCCCCATCACACTGTATCCCCCACACAGCAGGGTAATCATAGGGAACTTAGTTTAAAATACTCCTAATTCCCCACTTTCCGCTGAATTCTGGAGGTATTGCGTTGAATAGCGGAACCCAAAACCGCACCTTGCCTGTAAACTAGGATGAAGAACTGGAAATATAAATTTAAATCATTTAATCTCTTCGAGTGGGGAACGAACCTAAAATCAGTCATTTTAACAGTCTCACTTTGTGCCCCTGCGCCACGACATTAAAATAAATAAAAATAAAAAATACCATTCTCTAGATGTTAGATACAAAAAATAATCATAAAAATATTTAAGAAATCATGAGGAAAAAAGCAACACATGAGAATAAGTTAGTCGTTGTCGGCATTTTAAGCCTCGTTTTTATAAATGTGCCTATAAGTTACAGAAACGTTCATGTAATCCTCCGCAGGGAATGCCACTCGCATTCCCTAATTGCTTAGCGGTCACGTGATACATGTTACCGTGTCATGTTACCCTCATCATGTTACCCACGGTTAAAAATATACCTGTATTATTACGTCATTGTCAAGTAAATACGACATGATAATGCATTTGAAGCTACAGATTAAGAAAATTAGATTTATTATTTTTTTAGTATCACGTATAGCAGAGTTTGTAGAGGTATTTTAGTGCTAAGACAATCCGTTCCCCATTAAGACACTTTCCTATCTCACTTGCGAACGAATTCTTGAGGCTTTGCGAGTAAATACGTGATATTAACTCATATTGGTTTATCAATACATTTTATATTTAAAATAATATTTATTCTATCTCGTATAAACAAATAATACATAACAAATATAAATATTATAGCGACGTGTATTTTAATGGTAATAAATGTATAAATAAAATGAACAATATTATTGAACACTTACAATAATATTGTTAGGATTACTTATTACTTATACAGTCCCCTCGAAGAGGAATCGAACCTACAATCGTCGCGTTTACATTAGTATCCCAGCGGCATGACGTTTTAAATGTAACAACATAAAATTATTGGATATCTAACCAATGGGTCATTAGCAAACATTTGTCATTTCCAGCTCAGTTTGACATTTCATCCAACTGATGAGCAGATGCCGCGGCGCGTAATCAATTGTCAGATAAGAATAATTTGTGTTTCCCTCGAGTACCTACTTCATTGTATATTTATTCTATGATTTGAGAAATGAGTGTATAATTTACATAACAATCTAAAAATGCACTGTAAGTAATTGTATTTAAACATGTTACGTTATGTAAAATTTAAAACTAAGCTTTATCTAAAGTTGATATGATATCGTTTTACAATTATTTCTAGTCTTTTTATTTTGCAATACCTCTGTTCATACGTAGTACTGTTGATTGTAAAGATAATATTTCTTGCCATTCATAGGTGTGTTGAGTTATGAGTTCAGTGCCGTGCCTGGAACGGAGGTATAACTTTGGAAATACATACGTATACATGTCACGTCTAATTTGACCTTACAACCTGGAGCTAAATAATAATAAATAAAGATTGATCAGCAATGAACACCAAGAATATATAACTATGATGCCTTTAGTCTTATGTTACAGTAGCACAGTACAGTAGCAGTAGTTTTATGTTACCGGTGGTAGCTTTTTGTTTGTCTGTTCACTCGACGATTCAAAAGTGCTTACATTTGTCTATTTGAATAAAGAATACTTTGAATTTGAATTTGTTATATTCCACATATAGCGGCGTAGGCAGAGAGAACCTGGGAACATAGTATCATAGTGACATAGATACTCCGTTTCCATTAGGACACTTCTAATTACCACTTTCCGTCGAATTCTTGCTCGTCGCCAGAGCAAGAAAATGAAAATTTTAAGTATTTAATTTTTTCGACTGGGAATCAAACTTATATAACCTAACTAGGGCGAGTTGTTGATTGCGGAAGTGGTAAATATATAATCACGGTAATTCAATACAATCTCATTAGGACTGTTGAACTAGATCTTAGCAAATATTTTTGTGCTATTTTACATATTTTGTTTTATATTGAAGAAAAAATCATCTTTGACCAACATGTATTTAGTGAACCAAACCAAGCCATGTATTTAGTGAATTTCAATTGTAAATAATTCATGTACGTAATTTGAATCAGGTCTTACTGAACTTTTTGTTAAAATATAATTTAAGAATGTTTTCACTTAGGAACCTTGGCTGTAAATTTCAAAATTAGCGCAGTCGGTAAGATAATTAAAAATGGGGGTGGAAATTGGGGACCCAGGCCCAATTATTATTTTGCTGGTGTCCTGTGGAAATAATTGTCACTTAACAAAAATGTGTGCTTATTTAGCGTATAATATCCATAAAGATCTTTTATCTTTTAACAAGTATTAAAATAGTCACAGCCTAAAAACATAGGAATAATAATAAGGAAGTGCATAGAATCGATGGAACTACCTCAGGCGGTTTGTGAGCGTAGAAAGAACGAGTGATGAAATAATGGCAAAAAAATATATAAAAGAAGGGTGAGCGAGAAGAGAGGTTTCTCAGGGACAGAGTATCCTCTTCCCTAACTAACCGGTATCGCTGTAAAAGCCAATAGGGCTAACAGCATTAATAACAAGTTCGAAAAAAAAGAGAAGAGAGGCACATCTCGGTAGACCTAAAAAAAAACACATTATCGGTGACACGAATTAAATCACGTAAAAAGCATCAGAACTCCTCGGAGGCCATATATCGGAAGGTTGATGACAGTGGACGAGTGGACTGGTCAAAAAATAGAACTGTAATATCCAGCGGGTCTACAAGCTATATCAACAGTAAATCAAAATTGAAAAAAATGTAAAGGTAGATTTTAAATTTAACTGCTTTCATAATTTGCGGTAAAACCAACTATTTCTCAAATATAATACGAGTTCAAAGTTATATGAATTTCCAAATTTATTTTATGATGTTTGATTGACAAAAGCTTGTGTAATTTCATTTATTATAAATTTTTAATATGCTGTCCCAAATTTCCATAGTACAACAAAATGTTTCATAAATGAGGTTCAATAAACTTGTACTTATAAATTTAAAGTATTAATATGGATCGATAACAACAATTATTGTTGTATCCCGCGTATAGCAGGGTAGACTGGGGAAGACTAGTATTGAGACATTCCACTGTCCACTTTCCGCTGAATTTTGGAGGCATTGCGTATTGAGTGGCGGAAGTAAAGACCGATAACGATAAGATTCTTGAACTGTTTTAACAAACAAAATATTGTATATTAATGTAACTTTTCTATTTATGCATCGATTTATATAAAACGAATACTGAAGTTTATGGGAACTTTCCAAAATAGAGTAGTGAAAACTGGATTTAGATTGGTGGATCCGTTACAAAAATTTGCGTCCATAAATGCACAGACAAACAGATAAAAAGTTATTGTTTTGGGTTGCATTTATAAATGCTCCCGATAATAGCCGATATTCTCCCAATCTCATATATCATTATCATAAATGTAATCTCAATTTTTCATATGTATAGATAATACTATCCCAGTTTGTGTTTCATTTAAAATGTGAAAAAATCGTGAAAATTAAATATATTATATTATTATAGTTATAACGCTTTATTTTTTATATAATAGATTCAAGGCAGTGGATAACAACATGACGTGTGTAAAAAATTATAATGAATTTTCCAAATTGAGTTTTTATAACTCCTTGTGTTTGATAATTCGTAAACTATTGTTACTTAATTTAAATATTATACAAGAAACTTAAAATGAAGCTCGTAGTGAAATTATACCGAAATGTGTAATTATAACAAAAAGCGAACTTTCCTGGCATATTTAAAATTTGCGGCACCAGTATGTACGTGTATCTAGCGCCACCTGTAAAATTTGAAGTTTCATTGCATTTGCATACTTTGTACGTCTATTAAATTCAAAAACTATAACTTTTAAAATAAATTACATATCATTATAAAAATCTAGTATAAGTTAATTTAGTTTTGTAATACAAATATGTATTTCTCTCAGTTGTATTTCAAGTTACTTCAGTTGGTATTCACATCCTAATTTAAAATATCAGTTTAAAATATTCGTATAGGATCTAACTAAAATATGTATTTTATATTAAAGAAAATTAATTAAATTGGAGAAGAAACTGTCGATAGCGACCTTGCGTCTATATTAACCAAAATAATAATAATAATTTTATTTCGGATTTGCATCCATATACATTTGTTAGTAACATTTTAAACTTAAGAACTATTGTTAGTATTTAAGACGTATGCAGTTTGACCCACCGGTACAATAGTGGTGAGTCCCACCGGTCAACAAAAAAAATTAAATTATTATTAATCAAAAATTAGGGCATCATTTTCTCTTTGGAATTTAAGTATAATTTCAAGAGTTTCGTCATTTTTATTTAAGGCAGAGATGTCACTTTTGACCGGTCATTCATTACTAAGCTAAATATGTTAAATAAATAATCATTAGAGCTATCATAATATCTAAATGAAATTTATGTTAACAATTAGCTTAATGGAAGATCTCAAAAAAAAATAATTACAAAAACCAAAATAAATAAAAAACAACAATTAAGTTTATTCATCAAGCGTTTCGAACATTCTTTTGATTTTAGAAGGAAAAGTTGCGAACGAGATTAACATAAAAAAGATATCTTCGATATTAATGAATGCTTTTATCATAAAACGTAAAACGTCGTTCTGTTCAAGTTTCTTTGAAGATTTGACTAAATTGACTATAATTTATATAAATTTTATTTTGAAGTTATTTAGAAATAGTGAGTTCTCTTGTAAATGTGTGGATGGACGGATATAAAGTCATGAATATGATTACGTAATAAATCTGTAGACAATATAATATGGTCATGGCGTAGGGGCGCAAGCGTGTGACTGTAGCCGCGACAGGTAGTGGGTTCTGTCCTTACTCGAGGAAGTGAAATATTTAATGATTTCATACCCTCGCTCTAGAAACAAAGCAATTGAGTTGAGTCCCGCCACTCTACACGCAATGCGTTTAGAATTCCGGGGAAAGTAGGGGACGGATGTGTCATAACCAATGTCTAAACAAACAACATAAATCTAACCTACATTAATAATGCTTATAAAATAATTAAATTTGATTAAATATTACATTGAAATATTGAATAGCGAAACACAATCTAAATAACTTTACCACCTAACAACCTGCCGTTCACAGACCAATAATGATCACACATATCCCAATTAACAAAATACTCTACAATACCACATATATCCATATAACATGTAAATATTTTTCTCATACAATTTCCAGAGTAAGCAACGTAAAGTATAACCTGCATTGTTTACTACAGCGTCCACACCGCACTGGAACACTGTAAAGCAATTAGAAAGGTTGAGCTAAATAAATTTGAAAGCACGTCCCTAGGTAACGCTGGAGGCGATGCAAGTGCTTTATACCTCACTAACTGAATACACTGTACTGTCTGAACCGTTAGCTAAATGTAAATTCAAACTGGTCTTTTACTGGATGTGCTACGAGTACAATAGAATTTCAAATTGGTTATTTTGATTATGTATACCGTTTATTAGCATAATATGTATGTGACGTTGAGGCCGATCAGCCAGCCAGGTAGAGGCATAAATTGTGACTGTAAAATCTAGAGGTTGTGGGTTTGATCCCTACTTGAGGAAATTAAATATTTAATCTTTTTGTTTTTTTTCTCTGGTGACGAGGTAAAGCACAACGTTGAGTTCCGCCACTCCACAGAACAGAATACAGCGTTAAAAAATGTATGTGACGTAAATATCGTAATCGTAATTTCTTATGAAAATTAACCAATGGTCTGAAATCAACGGTAGCTTAGCGCTTGTTCAAGATATGTAGCTTATATATATTTAATTATTTGATTTACAGTATAATTGTCCTGACTGTAAATACATAAACTAATAATACTCAAAATTCCAGCTTTGTTAAAATGACGTAGGTCTGGGGGCCTGGGATCTTGGGCTAATATAAAAGTTTTCAAAAATCGTATAGAAAGTATGTAGTAAGCCTTATCATGTCTATAATGAGCATAAAATATATTAAAAGGCATAAATATCTAAATTTAATTAATGTAACATTTTAAACCTCAATACTAATTTATGATCTTTATAATTTTTCAGTTTTTACAATTTCCCCATATGGGCAGTGGAAACGTAGAAAAAATCGTAATTACTGCAAAATTTCTAGTAATAAAATTTTATATTAACTGTTGCTGCAGTGTTCAGATTTTAATATCTTTCCAATTTCACACCGTAATATGTATTTCTAACAACCACTTACATGAGACACGTACCGCGCCGTACCGCATATTGAGTGAAGAGCACAAGCGACGAAATTAGAGAGCGTCTCCATTCAAAACTAACGTCGCGGAAGAAGACGAAATATTATTTTTTCGGAAAATTATCGTTATAATTTTATACGATTAGATCTCTTATTAAATTTAAATTTCTGAATTAGGTACATGTCGGCGGATTTTTTGAAATAATATTGATCGTGGGATATTTTTTTTTTCATGTTAAATAGATAGATTGATTTCATATAAGATTTTTTTTCATATTTGATTTTTGATAATCATTTAGCAGGACCGGTATATAGAGCCCAGATTTACGACACTCCGCTCCTCATTTTCCTCCAAATTCTTCTTCTAATTGTTAAAAAAATGGCATTGTGTGTTGAGTGGCGGTTATCAACGCCGCGTTTTGATACCAGAGCAAAAAAATTTAAATATTAAATATATCATTTCCTCGAATGGGAATCGAACCCACAACATGTCATGCTTAAAATCACACTACATACATGTTTTTATTGTACATTTTACATTGTATAAATACATATACATAAATACAATACTATAGAGTGATAATGATTTTCCCTTATCTATGTGGACAAAGTGCAGCTTTGGCTGTTTTTACCTAGCAAGCAAAATTTCAATGATAAAAAACTAATCAACCCAAAATGCAGGAATTGTATAAAGATAAAAGAATAGTTACGAAATTGTGCTTTAAATTCGAAACCACACAGAGTCGTAAAAATCTGGCTATTATTTGTCCACTCCACAATATCCTAAAATCCTACCACTCTATCTGGATTTAGAGGCTGCTATAAATGACCGGGGTAAAGTAAGTAAAAATACTGTTTTTATAGCAAAATGTAGAACTGTGTAAATACTCTGTGAGTCACTAAAATTAAGTGACGTTCCGATTTTATTATTAAAATTAAATCAAATCAAATCAGCTTCACGCTGTATCCCACACAGCAAGATATGCACACAGCAAGGTAGGCAGAGGGAACCTAGTGTTAACACACTCCGTTCCCCACTTTTTGCCCAATTCTGGAAGCATTGCGTGTTGAGTGGCAGAACTCAAAGCAGACTCAAAGCAGAACTCAACGTAAATAAATATATTACTTCCTAGAGTGGGGATCGAACCCACAACCGTCGCGTTACAGTCACACCCTTGTGCCGCTGCGCCACGATGGCTTCAATTTTGTCATTGATATGACATTTATGATTATTTCTCACTAACCAAAGGTTTCATATAAATATCTTTCAGAATAACTACTGTGGTGAAGGCACCATACCAGGCAGAGGGATCTAGTATGACGGCACTCCGTTTTGTACTTTCGCTGGGTTAAGTTATAACACCGCTCTTTGTCTAACTGAACGAGAAAATCAAAATGATTTATGTCCAATTTGAATAAGTCAATAATTGCCACTTATGAGTAATTCGGAACATTTTCATGTAAAATAAACATCAAAGGTAGCATTTTCAACAAAATAAACAAAACAACACATCTACAACCTACACAACACTTGTGTTCGTTTCATGTTTTGAAAACATGTTAATTTCCTTCAATCTCCCAGTAAATTTATGCTCAAGAAGTATTTAGCAACGACAAAATTATTACAAGACAAAGATCAAAGGCTGTAGGATTAATCAGAGCTTTATGGTGCGAATAAAATATCAGAATGTAGAGCGAGACCTTTGAAGAAAGTCGTCGGCGCCGCTGTGTGCACGGGATAAGTATCTAAGCAATTCACAACAAAAGGAGTGAGATCGCGCTTAAAATCAGCTACGAAATTTCTTATTACCTTATTATGTTGTAAATATTTCTTATTAAAAAGTCTGTTTGTGGAACAGCAACTGGTTGGAACAAATTTGGTGTAAAAGCGATGATGGTTGGTTCGATTCCCGTTTGTTTATATTGAAACAGTTATTGTCTTGGCGTATTGGTTAGTAGAGACAAGATTGATTAATATTGAATTGTCCTCCGTTAAGGAAAATTGTGGAGCAAAGTGTTTAATTACAAAACTAGCTTATTAGTAATTAATTAATTATTCAGGCCAGTTTTGGCGCACCGGGCCAAGCGTCTGATTGTAAACATGATAGAACGGAAACTGGGGAGCGGAGTGTCTCAACACTCGCTGTACTACATGCGAGATATACCGTTAAGCTAAAAATAATAATAAAAAATTGGAATTACATATAAGCTAATACTTAAGGAGGAACAAAAACTATATTAACCCTTTAATATCACAGGTCACAGAATATATATTAAAACATTTTAAATGGGAGTTCGAGCCATAAATAGAATGTAATTCATACCTGCAATAATGAGAGTGCTACTTTCTTTCCGGTCTTTACTATTTAACAAAGACTCGTTTCTTGCTACGGAAGTCTAAAAGCCTAATTGAAAAAGGAAGCTATTATATGGTATATTCTCATTTTAGTACAAATTGTAAACGCCATAACACAATTATATGCTTTTGTGAAGAATGTGTGCTCTAGTTTTGTATAAAGCATTTTTCAAGGTTATCTTTATGCTATATTTTTATAATATTCTGATGTGATATTGTTTTATATTGTGGACACAGAGGACCTAGAGATAATGCTCTCTATTTTCCACTGCAGTGTAAAGACAGCTATAATTGTACAATAACTATAACGTTATAATAAAAAAATGTTAAAACTGTTGAAGCCAGTTGTATCGCAGGAGCAAAATCGTGAGACTGGTTATGGGTTCGATTCCTATTGAAGAAAATGAAGTATTCATTATGTTTTCATTTTCTTGCGTGTTAAATTCTACCACTCAACACGCAACGCCTCTAAAATTCACTGGAAAGTAAGGTGCGGAGCGTCTTAATACTAGGCTCCCTCTGCTACAGTGGGATACAGTGTGAAGCTAAAAAAGGAAAATTAAAACGTTAAAAAAACCTGGAAATTGTAAATTCACATCAAAAGAATAGAGGAGCTATACACAAATTCAAATGAAAAGTTTCTTAAATTTAACAGTACTCGTACAACCGAAATGTAACATTTATTCATTGAATTTCAATTTTTCTCTAATGTTAAAAAAAGATCAAACGCCACACAATTACATATAAGTGTTATTATTTTAAAAATCAAAGAAGTGTCAGCAGTAAACAATACTATCTCATGATTTTAATTAGACATTGTAACGTGGGATATTGTAGTTTCAATTCAAGTGTAAAAAATTATTAGTTGGATAATATATATTTACTTTTTTTAGAGTTCTTACATCGATGTCATTTAGATAAGCAAAAACATATACTTCTTTATTTAAAATACCATCCACATTGTACACATAAGCCTGTTATATGATCAAAATATTATGCCTCGTCTAAACTGGCACATTGTAGGCGCTGAACAAAATGAACTACTTTACAGCGCAAAGTAAATCCAAAATTTTCTTGCGCCCGCACGTGCGGGCTTAGAACTAAATTTATATATAGAAAATCATCCATATATTTGATACTATATTTTTTATTAGTACGCAGTACGTTTGTTATCTGTTTGTTAACTATTGATTTAAATGAGTGATGCTATCGTAATATAAAGCTTATAATTCTTATATAGATTTATCAAATCATCACTCCAAATTCATTCTTGTATGCACCAAAAGCCGGGCTCCTGCGCCCAACCACCTCAAAAGCTGGCAACGCACCAGTAGCTCCTCTGGTGTTACGCGGTGTCGGGGCTGGCGGTGATCAGTTACCATTAGGAGATCTGTACGCTCGTTTGCCATGTCTTTTTCCATAAAAAAAATCACTATTTTGCACTTCAAATTTATCCTGTTACACTCCAAAATCGCCCTTGAAAACCTTAAATTCAAACTTTTTACAATTTTTTTTTATTTTACACTTAAAATTCGCCTTTTGCTTTTAAATTTAATATATAAAAACATATATATTTCTTATTTCATATTCATTTCTAATAAAGAAAATATACCATTATACCATATACATAGAGAAGAGTCATTTTAAAATATAATAAAATGTACATTTTATTCTATATTTAAAAAGGCTATTTTAATTTAAAGGTGTTAATGTATACTTATTTGAATTATATGATTAATTAATGCTTGTTTTCAGTTAAAGCGCCTTCTATTAGAACATTTGTATAACATGACGGACAATTAAGGTCTTTTGAATTCATGTTTTCTATGGAACATTCTATTTGCTAATATTTTATATTATACAATTAATTTTCATTTTAGTTACTTTGTCCTCTACATTTCTATAATGGAACGCTATAAAGACGTTTGAGATATTATTTCAAGCGAATTCCATAGGTAGGTACGTTATAAGGTAAATGAATTATTGATGAAATTATTTACATTTGTGTCAAGTTTCGTAATAGAACTTATTTCAATAAACACATTTTGTTAATATAATACGTATTTCAGTCACATTAGGCCTAGTGCTAAGGCACTCCGCTCCCCACTCACCGCCCAATTCTAGAGGCATTACGTGTTGAGTGGTAGAACTTAATACCGCACTTTGCTTCGACTTCAGATCGAAGAAATTTTAAAAAGAGCGATTACAATAAAATATGATCCGTTCATATGACTACTATTGTTGTGACTTATTGATTTCAGCGAGCGGCCTCTCTCTCGACTCCATATCGAATGACTTTCACAATCTAGATTCCTCTGATATTATTCCTCGATTCTTTTATCTTCAAGTTGGAACGTGATTCTTGTGTTTATTACAGGATGCAACAATTGTTAGCGCTTAGCTGTTATTACGCCATAAATATTTATATATTCTATTATTGTAGAAAAAAATCATTTAGGGATTCAGAAAGTTCGTTAAAGGAAACTGTGGAGTAAATTTTAAAAGCATTGTCATAAGCAGACCCAGGAACTGATAACTATCTTACAAAAAAATATTTTACCTGTTAGAATTAGAATTCACAACCACTACCAAATAGGATCCACATTTATAAGCACGTTATTTATACTAAAGTTCACTATAAATATGCCAAAGTTAGACTAAACTTTTATCTTAAAGTAACATTTACCTCATATTACGCCAAGAAATAGATTCATTAAACTCAGCTCCTTGTTTCTTCCAAGAAAGACCGTAAACGTTAGTGAGCACAGTTTTCTCCGCGGGTCTTGCAGTAGACGGTTCTGTAGTACTTTTCCACTCGGTACTTGTTGTTGTTGTACTTATACTAACTGTTGAAGTGATGGTAGTAGTTTCTACACTCCAGCTTTTAATAATAATAAGCCTATATTCAGTGTCTTATGTTTTTAAGGATACAGTTATAATAATAAACATATATTTTTTTAAATCAAGTACTATTACTTTGTTATACTATACTAGAAACATTTATAATGTTTCGACATCGACATCTGTTTGCCCTCATTCGGCAAAAGCCTCCTCCAATTTCTTCCAACCGTCCCTATCCCTTGCTAGTCTGGTCCATGTTTTGCCGGCTATGGTTTTAATATCGTCTTCCCATCTTCTTAATTGGCGACCTCAGTTTCTTTGTTTATCCCTAGGATACCAACTGGTAACGACTTTGCTCCACTTTTCCTGTCCTCGCATGATGTAGCCAGTCCACCTCCATTTGAGCTATTTTATTATGTATGTTACGTTGTTTAATTTTGTTTCGTCACTTATCTTGGTGTCATCCTAATAATATTCTTGGTAATCATCCTATAGGGTACGTGGAGGAATATACTTATTTAGGGCAAGTCATCGCGATGAAAGATCTAACGACAAAAGCAATAGACAATAGAGTTGGTAATGCATGGAAAAGGTACTGACTGGCAGATGAAAAAAATAATGAAAAACAAAGAAATAAACATATCCATAAAAAAGCAAGCTCTTCAAAAACCTGTATACTCCCAGTAGTTACATATGGTTGCAAACATGGGCCCTTACAAACAAACACCTTCAAAAACTGCAAGTATGTCAAAAAGCGATTGAGAGAAGCATACACTCCAGCTTTTATTTAACATTAAATCTATTATATTGAATATTGTACTCATTTTAGTGGTTGGCTCTGTGGTAGTGGTCGAAGGAGTCGTGCTGGCTGGGCTCGGCTTCACAGTTACCTTCGCTTAAGTTGGCAAAGATGAGACATATTCATCAGATATGACACAGGAAAGCTTAATGGAACTTCCAGCTTTATAGAATCTATCTTTTACGTCGTGTGTTCTATCGCCATTTATTGTTAATACGGGAGCTGTAAAAAACGATAGCATAAATATAAAATGAACCCATATAAGTCGTATAAGCTGGTTTGAACGCATTATCTGAGAAGACCAAAAGCAATATCGGTACTTTACATTCATCCTTTGCAACATTATTTGGCTTTAGGAGTATTAATCACTCACGTTTTCAGTTTGTATAACGCAATCCCCTTGTATTGATTGCCAGTCCATTTAACCTCAATAAAAAACGAAGAAGCGCTCAGCAAACGCTTAAAAGTCAATCTACTTTCTGTGATATTTTCATATGCCGTTAGTACTTGTTGCCTATAGAAATCGGATTTTGTCTAAAGTAAAGGGGCGGGAAAAACTGAGATTAGTTCCTTTTTCATCAAAGCTAGCGTTGATATTGAATTTTAGTTTCCTGATTTTCTAGTTTAAAAAGAAATTAAATACTTAGCTTCGAAAAAAAAACCAACGCGTTAAGGTCACATCCTTGTGTGCGCCACGACGGCCTCATATACATATAGGTATAACTTTAACTTTACTTTTAATGTATATTTAATTAAAATTAACAAGCTCGCGAATACAATCTCGATTCAGCAAGTAGGTATTGTGTTCCGTTTGACGTCAAACTGCTAGGACAGATGAATAGCCGCACTGTGGCTGTTCTAGTACAACTTAATATATTTAATGATACAATTAATGAATTGTTAACTAAATACAAAAGTTATATAATATTATATTTTTCTGGTGTCCCGCACACAACAGTGGGTAAAGGGAACCTAGTGTTAAGAAACGCCGTTTCCCTTTTTCCGCTGGATTTTGCAATCATTGCGTGTTGAGTAGCGGAATTCAACGCCGCACTTTGCCCTGAACCTAGAGCGAAGAAACGAAAATATTTAATATTTCATTTTCTCTAGCCGGTAATCAAACCCTTGAAATCGAAAGAAATTTCGAATCGAGAATAGTGTCTAAATGAGAACTTAGCGTCTTAACATTAAGTTCCTTATTCCTGCGGTCACACATCATGAAGCTAGAATCTAGTTTGAATATCATTTAAAAGCTATTTATCCATATTTAGCTTTAAATTTACGGAAAATCTGTAATAATATAAACCATTTTTAAGTAACATTGTCCAACAAACATGTCGCGCTTACAAATACACTATGTTTGTGCCCCTGCACCACGATTAGTCTCATTATAAAATATTACATAAAGCGATATAATTTAAAAATCAAACCACCTCTCATATAAATATCTTTTTTGGCCCATTAAGGTATTTAATTTCCACTGAGATAGAGGCACGTAATTGTAATTGATTGTGAAACTTCATTCCATTATATGAATTTGAGCCGAATTTCCGTTATAAACGGTTCCCTAAATACCTGAATGTCTTCAGGATATTTGAAAATGAAACCTGATTGAATTTTACTAAAGCGAGGAAACAAAGATTTTATATTTCTCATAGAAGAAATACAATAATATAATAGCCTCTTCGTAATTTATTGATAAGAAAGAAAATCTATTGAAACTAAATCAATTTAATCATTTTTCTTTATCTTCACGCTGCTTCTTTCACGTAGCGGGGTAGGCAGATTAAGTCCTGACATCCGCTCAGACATCCTGATTCCATTAAAATACTTCCGTTCTTTATTTTCCCCCGATCTATTGAGGGATTGCATGTTGAGTGGTGGTACTAAACGCAGCGCTTGGCTTCGTTATTAGAGCGAAGAAATGAACAATATTAAATATTTAATTTCCTCGAGTGGACATCGAACCCACAACCTGTCGTATTTATGGTCACGCGTTGTGTCCCTACTCCAGGGCTGCCTTCAAAATATTAAATAATCTTAATTTCAATGTTTATAGATAAAATTGTTTAATTTACTACTTAATATGTTTTCATTAAAAGCGAAAATGTAATGATCATATAAATATTCATAGCAAACACTCACCATCAACTA
>DWGR01000582.1:0-21073 GCA_018247715.1 Heliconius burneyi | reverse complement strand
AACTATTATAATAAAATATTAATTATTATTATATTGATTTATGTTAAAATTCTCAGATCCAAGCTTCGTTTGAAACATGTACTTCGAATTTGGAGGGGGACAGTCAACTGACCCAAACACATGTTTCTAAAAGACAATAAATATGAAACAAATGCCCAACGTCAAAAGGGCCATTGATATCTTTACAACTTTAAAGAAATGTTATGTTAAAGCATCCTGAGAAACAATCCACAGGAGGAGACAATGGGATACCCAAATGTCCGGTGTCAAGAGTCCCGTTGAGAGGTTTACGACTTCGCTGGAATTTCGCCCCAACACATTGTGGGAAACCAGCCACAGGAGTGGGGACACTTTATTTTGTATTTAAGTCAACCGACCTTAAGGATAAGGCGATTACACTACCATCACTCTTATAGTTAAGAACTAGTTTTAATAAAAAATGTATTTATTTTAATAAAATATTATTTAAAATAAAAACAGTTTAAGATATTTTTACTCGTATATGTAAAAAATATGCCGAAAAAGCAAATATCACAAGAAACTAAATAAGGATTTAACAAATGTATTTAAAAAACATTAAAAATATAGTATAGTATAATTGACATGTAAATATAGTACAATAAAATATGGACCAATTTTCTAATCAATATGTATAGGCTATCGGAACTTAACACCGTGCTTTGCTTACTAAATAAATAAATCAGCTTCACGCTGTATCGCACACACCAGAGTAGACAGAGAGAACCTAGTGTTAAGACACTCCGTACAGTTACACTTGTGCCCCTGGCCTCTAAAATCTCTAATAGGGCTCTAGGTTAAAATTATGTACAATAAACACATTTGGAATCATTTTATTGCGGCATATTATATGCATATATAATATTTATTCTTGGACAGTATGCTTATTTAGACAGTATACTTTTTACCGTTGTGGCGCAGCGGCATAATGGTGTGACTGTAACGCGACGGTTGTGAGTAAAGCGCGGCTTTAAGTTCTGCCACTTAACACGCAATGCCTCCAGAATTGCGCAGAAAAAGTGGGACGGAGTGTCTTAACACTAGGTTCCCCCTTCCTACCCTCCTGTGAGCAGGATACAGCGTGAAGCTGATTTAATTTTGATTTTTTTACTTGATTTCTTTTACTTATTTAGACAAAATATGATCAATAAACAAATTAATTAAATATATCTTTTATTAAAATTTTAATTTCTATATTTCAGTCGCATATATATTCGGGCGAAATTTGCAAAAGCGCGTCTCACCAGCACCCTGTTCGACTGTGAGTCCTACGTGAAAAATTTAGAAAATCTTTATATGAAAATGTGGGACCGTTATGAAAGTGGAAAACTGCCGGACCATATAAAAACAACGTAAAATAACATTTACTGTTCGATATAAGGTAATTTTCTTAAATTTCCAGACGCTGCATGCTCTATACGAGAACTAGCCAAACAGACAAATGAGTGATATTTAAATTTGGAGTAGTTGGGATCGAATGATTCCCAACATCATCATCGTTGAATATTGTAAATAAATATTTGATTTACAATAATATTAAATTTGAACTTAAAGTTAACAATTTTCTAACTTTAATAATAACGAGAAACCCAAAAAAAGTTAAGTTCAACTTTTATTAAAAAAAGTTTCTTTATTATGAAAATATTTTCAAAACCATCTACCTTAAATTAAATAAATTAGAAAAATGAAAGTTGTCGTTTGAGATTTTCCTTTACTTCACTAGATAGAACTTATTGATATAATTTTGAACAAAACATAACACGAAAATACGTGTTTTAAAAAATTTCATAAATAATATAATAATACTTAAATTTTTCATTTACTGTACTCAAAAATATTTGAAAGGCGAACCACAATTTAAAATATTTATAGTTTACCCTTTTTGGCTTATTTTGATATTAAAACCATCTTGCTGGTCTTAATTGATTCGGTTTCAAACATATTTGCTCAAAGATTCTACTTTGTACCACTAGATGGTACTTTCCAGGTAAATATTAAATTCCTTAAACCTTTCAAAATTATTATTCAAAACAATTTACAATAAAAATTAATGCAAAAATAAAAATGAAGTGGCAAAAAAGTAGAAATATATTTAAAAAAATCAGCTTCACGCTGTATCCCGCACAAAGCAGGGTAGGCAGAGGGAACCTAGTGTTAAGACACTCCGTCCCACTCTTTCTGCGCAATTCTCGAGGCATTGCGTGTTGAGTGGCAAAACTTAACGCCGCGCTTTTGCATTGTTGCCAGAGCGAAGAAATTAAAATATACATTTAAATATTTTTTTCATTTCCTCGAGTGGGAGTCGAACTCAGAACCAGTCGGTTTTACAGTCACACTTTGTCCCCTGCGCGACGACTGGCCTTTAGAAATATATTATTAGATGTATAAAGAGTAGAAATATATTATTTCTTATAGAATAGTTTCTATCATATATTGGTATTTGCTTTTTCTTTTTGCAGTTGAATTTAAATGAAACTGAAGAATTTTACCCCATTTCTCCGTCCAAAATGGTCAAGAGAAGTAAACGATCGTCCAACTTTACAAATTCGAAAAAAAAATGGTTGATTATAGAAAAATTAACGACACGACGTCAACTTTTTAATATTTTATTGGAAACATTGTTTAATAAAAGCACGTTACCCGAATATTTATAGTTATTTAATATTTAATTATTTAATTTTTTATGCAAAATCCTGAAATTTAATGCATGCGTACGTTTGAAGTAGATATCTCTACTTATTTTAAAACACCTTATCTTACATAAGTTGTTTATAAGGTGTATAGTCCTCGTAAAAAATATAAACTCTGGAATATTTGATGTACATATTATAACCGAAAATATATTGTTTTAATAGATAACTTTGTTTTTTTTTTTGAGTCAAATAAATAAAATTATTTACGGGATAGTGTAGAATTGTCTGAGTGTTCCAATTCTACTTATCATTAGTTTTATATTTCACAAGTATGAAAACCATTTTGTTTACTTTTATAACATTAGTCTATAAAAACAGTTTCAAACGCTCGTCTTATACAATGGTAGGTAGGAAGAAATGATAAAAAAATATTTTATTAAAAGTTTATTTTCTTGTTATTTATAACATACGGACACTAATGAGACTAAATATATGTTACATTAAAATATATAACTATTGTTATAATATGAAATTCATTTAAAGTGTAAGCTTCCAAAAAGGTATCATACATTGAAAATAATAAAATCATCACAATTTTTTGGAAAAGTTTGTAAATTTTAAAAACTAAATATAAATAAAATTATTCAAATAATATTGGTGTAATTTGATATTTATTACCTACATATGTCTATAGAGATTCCTTTTTCAAAAGTATTTTACAAAAAAAAATATTAATAACATTAACTGATAATGTAAAAAAAATATCCTCAGTAAATATTTGTTCAGTTCTTAAATATTAAAGAGATGTTTTAAGTCGACCACGGCAGTACCTACTATAGAACACATCGATTGATAATATGAGAATATTTTAAAGTAACATTTTTAGAAAATTAAACTACTTAATGAACTTGATAAAACAAATGACAAATAATTACGTTTTTCATTTATAGTAATAAATATGACCTTTAATTTTGCGATAAAAAACAAATGCTGCAAAGGATTATTTCACTCGAATATTTCGAAAAGGAGGCGGTTCTATATTTGTAATATATAGTAATAGTATTTATGATATTGCGTATTTAATAGTATTTATGATATTGCGATCGTAGTTGTGTGCTCACATAAAAAGGATAGCTTAAATAATTTACCATATTTTCCTTATATATGCTTTATTTTCTTATATACATTAAACGATTTGTCCTAGCAACGATTGTTTTCTTTGAAAGCCTAAGTTGAGCCATTTTTGCTAATTATACCTTATATATTTTAAATATAGATATTGTATAATTTTACTAAATATTCATAGGTGAGAAAACAAATGAAATGGTGGACGGTTGGGCGCAGTACGCAATATGTTAAGGCAATAGATAAAAACAAATATTTGTAAAAAACTTACAAATTTTTATGTTTATCGTAAAAGTTCACTGCAATGTTGTGATTCCCAACTTTAGTCTTGAGAAGGATAAATAAAGTAATACAATTGTGCATATATACAAGTACATATAACTAATGATATGAATGGTGAAAAATAAAAATAAGAATGTGGGAATTAAGCTCTATTTTATTTAAATAAAAATTAATCAGCTTCACGCTGTATCACGGTAGGCAGAGGGAACGTAGTCTTAAGAAACTCCGTTTCCCATTTTCAGCCGAATTCTGGAGGCATTGCGTGTTAGGTGGCAGAATTCAACACAACCGTAGCGTAACAGTCACACGCATTGTGCCGCTACGCCACGACGGCCTCTTCTTGATTTTATTTATTACTTGCTAAAATAGCATAAAGGTGGATATTGAGGGAATTTGATCGAAGTACATATTTTGGTGAATTCAAGCTATATTACTAGTGTAATGAATGGAAAGGATAGTGGAATACGTTTGACAATTTTTATTTGTTACATCTCATGTTTTAGTATTAAAATTGTCCTAATTTTGTATGTTATTAATGAATGACACACATATAAATATCGAGACGTTACATCTACCACCCTACTTTGAAAATTATCTTTAATTGAGCTTTCAAGTCAAATTTCAACATAGCAACACATCAAGCGCAAGTTTATCACAGATTTTCAAAGTACTTTATTTGAATTTAATAAAATAATAGAATCAAATCAAATCAAAGAAATCAAAATTATTAGTAAAGTGAGAAAGTATTGATTGAAAAACATTATACACTTAGTAGTAAGAACTGTCAAAGGAGAGGATACATTGACAATATGGACATCTTAGACTGATACTTGATATAAATAAATTAGTAACGCTAGACGAGTAAGATCCGCCCTGAAGTTTGGCTTTCTCAACTTTTGCGCACTGTAAATACCCTAAAATCAAGTCGTCTACAGCTAACTTCAGAGCGTCATAAACTCGTCGTTCATACTGTAATTATTTATCAATGTATCGATTGTTTTTTTGAAATACTTACTTACATATACTTACGTATATGATAATTAGAACAAAAAATCCTCTAAAGTCAACTTATTATATATATTACCTACCATTACCTACACGTTAACCAAGTTTGACGTCGGTTGCGTCATTGGGCATTTATATTTCATTATTCAACAGTAGTAATTATTACTTTATTTGGCTTCGACCATTGCTTTGAACGTGACCAGTATCCACAGTTTTAGTGTACTTTTCGATTACTTGTTTAGCACCTATACATTATGAGAGTAAACTACATTTCTGACGGTATCTAGCTAATAATTTATAACTTTACATCTTTATTTATTGAATTGAATATAGCTATTATTACATATTTATAGAACTAAGTGTTGTATCTATAAAAAAACCTTACTTAGCGTACTTAGGTATTTTACAAATATAACCAATGTTTGTGTTTTTATTCAAGTTATACATACAATATTTTCATATAATTACGCAGTGACTTAATTTTTTTTATGATATTCAGTTATAATGAAAAAAAAAATGTAAATATATCACTAATTATACACTTGTGACAATTTAATGAGAGAAACCATCATAAAATATAAAAATATGGATATTATTTGGAAGAACAGATTCATTGGGTAGTTAATTATATTGTCCAGCGCTAAACACCTTTAGATACGTAGATACGTTAACGTTCAATTTATCGTAATAAATGCAATTAAAATTGAAAACATTCAATTTTATATGTAATGCTAATGAAAAGTCATCAATAATGATTACAAAGTCCTATGTTACTTAAGCTAATCACTATATGCTAGTGATATACGAACGTGCGTAAACTAATATGAGAATATTAACAATTATAAATATTCTTCTTAATAATAACATACACATTACTTATATACTATTATATTATAGTCCTACATCCAAACATTAAGACTTTCTAATATTTTTTAATATATCTAAGTATAACATACGCTTATCACCTATATACGAGTAAGTGTTGTTTTCGTGTATCCTTATGAAATGACAATATATCTATTTATCATGACAGTGTTGCTATACGTAATAATAATCTTAAGTAATTTGACGGTTACGTACATTTTAATAATATGCTCAATTTAACTATTGCTATTACGGTTTACATTTTGTCTGCGTATTTATTTATGAATGTGAAAACAAACATCCAAGACACATGTACTCGTACACAAATAACAAACAAATTTTAATCAATAAAAAAAATATCTTTTTTATTTATAATACACATATGAACTTTACGTTTTCTGCAGCGTAGGCGGCATTTTGTTATACTGTAGTTACAATTTTTTGACCATAAGCCTTCACAAGGGTTCCATAAGTGAGTATTTATTTGGAGTAACTATTAATCACAGTCATATTCTCCTCCATTTCATGCGTTATTATGAATAATGTAAACGATTTTAAATAATGCGATTTATTATTGGTGTATTATGTAACGTCACTTAAATTTAAAATAATTCCTTAAGGAACCCAATGCTTCATTATTTTAGGTACATTCGTAGCTGAAGACAGGATTTCTGCTGTTCGGACAATCGAGGGATATTGTTGGTTGTTAATGTAGGAAGTGCCATTCAAAGTCATACGACAGCTGCAGAAACAGCGTATAGTTGAAATATTAGATTCACACTAGACTGTGGCTTTAGACGTAAGCCGTATTTGGATCAACTCCCAACATTAACAACTTAAGTTTCTAATGCTCAATATTGTGGAATCTAATTATCTGTAACCATTATGTCTAATAACAAAATTATTAGAATAAGCATGGAAGGATAAAAATAAATTGACAACTTTAATTCTACTTCATACAATGAGGTTTATAAGGTAATATGTGAAAAAGTTAAGTTAGCAATAATTGAAGTAGCTTAGAAATACTTTTTTTTTACATTCAAGTGTTAGGATTTGTTAAGTTATTTTTTATATTTCATGTTCATTTAGTATTGAAAATTTAAGGTGTGACGTAAAAGTAAATATTACGCATGCCAAAAGCTCTACGTTAATATTGCACATGCACTCTATAGATGAAAACAATTATATTTTCAACTATTAGAAATTGAATTCTTTATTGCGTAATCTTGTGAATCATTGAATGTAGATAAAATCGTTCAAGAAGTAAGGCTTGCCTGAATTTAAATCACAAAGAAATCTAATGTTAATCTTACTTGAATCACGAAATTCAAGCAAAATTAGTAATATAAAATAATTATCATGCATCTTTCCAATCATAAGCAATGTCGATCGCTCTCTCGAGACATTAAATGTATGATACATATACCTCTTTTTGATGGTTTGCAGCTACAACTAAAATAAAACACCTAGTGATATGGTAACAATAATATAGATTTTGCAAACAATAAACAAGTCTAAGTTTTCAACAAAAGTACAAAATTCTACTAATTCAGATTAATAATTTAAGCAAAAAAGTTGAGCATCAGATATATATTACAATAATATGGCAGTCCACTCATTTTATGCAATAGTTCGAAACATTTGAGTGCTAAAAATTTTTTAGGAACTTCTTCCAATTTAAAAAAAAATTACATACATATGTTTCTCGTTGTTATTTTTTTTTCAATTTTAAATTACCAAATTTGACTTTAAATTAATTTAATATTTATAAAACACATTTGCTGTTTACAGTTATTATTTAATAATATAAATGAAGTCTACTTTAGAGTCTTAAATATAACGATTCAGTCGATTGTTCTACATCAGACTACGACAAAACTAATTGATCTTACAAATTATGTGAATTTATTATTACTCGTATCGTTTAAGTCTTTTATTTACAATTAATTATTTACGCATTTACTTTTCAAATATATTTAAAGTTCTAAACGATTCTACTTTATGTCTACAGTACTGAGACTAATTTACGTAGTTTTCCAAAAGTTTAAATAGAATACTAGTTCTATCTTCGTAAGATGTTTTGAAATATTTTATTGTAGCACTAAAAGTTTCGAAGTTAATAGGTATAATTTTAGTAAAAATGAGTGGATGCCAATAGAACGCCCTCTATTTATCTTCTTCCAGAAGAACCAGATCGTCAGCCACGACGTCAGACACGTGAAGGTATATGATCCAGTACATAAGGTTAAAACAGACGAAGCAAACTGGGAAAACAATTCGGGAATATTTGTCTATATCAGACGGTGTCATGCCCAGCAACTTTGTTATATCCTGAAAAATACAAATGTTCATTAACATTAGTATTTTAAAAGCAAATGCAATATAAACGAGTCCATTTCATAAATCATGATAACATCAGCTACTAATATATTAAAATGTACGTTAGTCATTATAGAAAAGAGCACGCGAGGCTTAATTCGCACGGCACTGATCGCAAGCAAAATATAACCGCCCAGCGACTTTATAGACATGAGGTTTTTATTCAGGATTACCTTTCCAGGGTGAAGTATATGAGGAGGTGGGCCAGGATTGTCTTCGTCTCCTGCTCCTCTTCCTCCATTAATTGTGTTTTCAAGAGTGCCTCCTTTTGAGTGTGCTTTCGGATCATGGACTTTGAAACGAACCTCCTGGAATTATATTAACATTTAAAAATTTTGGCATCTTATTAAAATGGTAAACCACTGCCAGAAATCAGTTTACCTTTTTAAATTTCCAATATTTTATTATCTATTCTACTAATATCTGATTTAATTATATTGGTAATAAGTTAGATTATAAATTGCAATCTCTTGGCATAGTGAAATCTAGTTTACTCACAGCGAAATTCTATGTCTATATTATATTGTATATTTGTGACTGTAAAATCGACCGGTTGTGGTTCGATCCCCACTCGAGGAGATTAAATATTTATTTAAATTTATATTTTCATTTCTTCGCTCTGGTGTCGAGGCAAAGCGCTGTGTTGATTTCTTCCACTAAACACGCAATGCCTCTACAAAATTTGGCAGAAAGTGGAGAACGGAATGTCACACTAGGTCCCCTCTGCCTACCCTCCTGTATGCAGGATACAGCGTGAAACTGAATAACATTTAATGTTTGTCGTTCGTCATCGTCACTGCGGCTTATTGATCATTGGACACTTAACATATTGATGATTAAATTGAATTTTAAATTTTAGATTTTAATGATTATTTCTGTTATCTATATATTTATCTGTATTTGACTGCCACTTTTTCTGTGTTCTGCTGTTTAAGCCCGTCGTGACAAGACCTAAATCTAGGGCCATATTAAAAATATCTTTTACACTTACTGATGGCCTCCCTGGTGGACATCTATTTAAAGTTCCCATTTTAGAAAGAGTATGAGAGTCTCCGAGGGGAGGGCAGTCAACTGGAACTTTCTTTTCTGATGCAATTTTCTGAATAGCTACAAATCTTTGTTTCCTCATCTGTATTCTTTTCGCCATATATCCCACTGTTGCGTATTCTGTAAAGATAGAGAACCTCGTCCATATTAAAGTGCTCCACGAATACTCCATCGCATCCGTACATGACATCGTCTGTAGAAAACTTACAAATAAAATAACAATCGCTTGCATATTCGTTATTTTAAAATTCGCAAACATCCTTCCTGCATAAGCTTCGCATTTTATATAAATAAAAGAAATTATATGGCCATAAAGAACACTACAATGATTTATTTTAATAGTAATAATTACCTAATAAACTGGCGAACACCATCACGAAGCAAGTTCCTAGGTAAACGTCAATCGATTTCACATATGAAATTTTGGGTAAAGCAGCATTTGTCGATGACATTAGGGTAGTCATAGTCAGGACAGTGGTCACACCCAATGCTACGCGTGCGGGGGTGGCGTTGCGGTTCAGCCAGAAGGATACCCACGATATAATAACGATTAAACCAGACGGAATATAGATTTGAATTAAATAATATCCCATTGAACGTACAAATTGTATCTCACATGCCAATCTTGAATAATTTCCTGTAAAATGTTCCAAAAATGTGTTATATTTTGTATAATATATTAAAGAAATAATTTAATTTGTATACTTTCTAATTTACATAAACATCATTAAAACAAACTGCTATCTAGCTGTCTTCTAAACTTTCTAAGATACTTTAATTACTTAGGTGAATTAAAAAGTTGTACTAAATTTGACAATCGATTTCAAATACTAGTTAAGTAAGAGGAAATCACTTAAAATAAACGAACGTTACTAAAACACACCACTCAGTGTTGTTTGTGCAAAAATACAAAAGCAGGACGTGAAAAGATTCGTGGCTGTTTATGTTCAGTGTTTCACGTTTGGTAATGATTGTATTAGTTTTCCGTCGCCTACTTTTTGATTTCCCCGCATTTAGTACCTGTCGTAAGAGAGATCTCCATAGCTCGCTGGCGATGACCCAGAACCTTGAACTGCGGCAAGGACACCTCGCTCGAAACACCCACTGAGTTGGGCCCCTCGTTCCATTTGTATCGGATGTCTCGCATGGTGTAGCCGACTGTGCGCAGCGGACACATAAATGAAAAACCCCAGGCCCATCGCAATGGGTTTTGAATCTCGAGTCTTATTCGGTCGGGGTGAGAGCGGGGATCACGAGCTTGGCTTCGCGCGTCTTGTCGTGCGTTTGTTATGTCGTAGTTAGCGTGTGTGCTTAAAGTCGCGTTTCGATCGTCTGCACACGGGCTGAGGGAGCCGGGGTCGGATGCAAAAATGGATGGACAATGCTTGGACAGCGGGCATTGCGAAAATGTTTACCTGTCGTAAGTGTTACAACGGTGGCGCTCTGCCGATGCCCCAACACTCGGAACTGCGGCAGCTGGACTTCGTTGCTCATGCCCACGCTTAAGAGTCCGTCCTTCCAATGGTACCGAATGTCTCTCATTGTGTACCCGACTCCGGAGACATGCCAAACACACAAAACGCTATCACTTACGCTGTGAAGCATCGCGTACCCTCATGGCTGGTGTCGGTGAGACTCGCGGACACATTGGGTGAGACTTGAGCGAGCTGAATCGAGTCCTCCAAATCTAATATACTCGTATCAACTCGATATGGATGATAGAAAAATATAAATCTACAAGATCTATCTATTGGGTTATAACGTAAATATAAATTTCTACTTGTAAAAAAGTGTATAAAAATGAATAAATTATTGAAAAAGAAAAAAATAGAAGCGTTTGTATGCTAATATCATGCTGATATTGGTGGATAGTAGTATGAAAGCGTGGGTGCTACGTGGCCGATGACGTGTGAGCGAGGAGCGGTGACACGCATCACTAAGGTGAGCGGGATACTCGGCGAGCTTGGAGGTGCGTGGGCGGGGGTGCTGGGTGCATGGGTGTGGGGTCGGTCGCGTGCGCTCCGTGTCTACGGCACGGCCCTCGTGGCTTGTGAGACCCGCAGCCGCCGTACCCCGCCTCCTTCGGCCCGCTCGGCTGACACAGCGTCGATGTCTCAGTATCATTTCTTTCGCTTAATGCTCATGAGGAGAAAGGCTTACTATTTACGGATCTACCTTCTGCGGGTGCTGTATGCGAGAAGGAGACATTCCAATATATGAGAACACGAGGGTAATCACAGCACGTGTCGACGAATAAGTTGTACGCTTGTGCTCACAGGGTATCCCTGAGTAGCATCTGTGATACAAGAAAGTGGTCACAACAGATCTGTAAGCCTAGTGAGAAGTTGCACTGTGGTAAGAATCAAATCAATGATTGCTTTAGGTGAACACACGCACATCTCTTAAATACGACTTGTTATTATTATTTTTCTATCATCAGAAATATTTATGCCTCTCACGTTTGAACATTAAAAAACAAAATTAATTCACCCAACGAAGACTCCGATTCATTATATTAGTATAGATTATAAAACCACACGATAAATATTATATGAAGCTTGCCTTGTATAGAGCACTTTAATATTGTGTATAAATGTATAAATATTAAAAAGGATTACAGCAATATAAAACAATATAATAAATAACAGTTTCTTTTCTCTGTATATATTTTACATAATGTAATTTTTTCCCACTATATATATACACAAATACAAGTCATTGTCAAGATACTTACAACTCTCAATTTCTATATGACAAAGCTGCCGATCCATGGGGAAATACTGAAGGTTCATAGGACATGATGCAGTAATAGTTAATCTGAAAAGAAATAATTAAAATCAAACTTGTTGCTTAATTACTGTATTCTATTATTTTTAAAGTACAATTATAGCAGTAACAATGGTAAATTATTGAAAACTCGTTCGTATTTTTAGTACCTGATACTCCTAGTTATAGAGCCTGAATAGTGAATGCGGATAAATTCGTTGCTTGTAGTTGCTATATGGAAATAAGATTGTTTTTCGTTTACAAAAAACGTATCAGGTACCCATATATTTTTAATAAATTCAGAGCCGACCGACAGCGTTTCAACGCCAGGCCTCTTTTTATATGCCAACCGAGGATCAGTCCAAAATTGTCTGAAGTAGAAATCCAGCGTAAAATCCTGAAGAGAAGAAGTAAGTAATTTAGTTTGGGCTTCAGGTCTCATATACATGTGAATAACTAAGCAATGTGAATAATAAGTAGACAGCGATCAAGTCACAGACCTCACTGTCAGTGATTCCAAAAGCTGATGATTGATGTTTGAAATAGGAGAATAACATGTAAAAGAAAGTAGATAAAAACATTGAACATAGCATGCGTTGATGAAGTAGCGTAGTAAATTACGCTTGGGTAGAGTGGCGATGAAGTAGCACCGTTTTGAATAACAACAGTTTAATGCAGGTAGTGGAAATCGTCATGGAGATTATATTTATACATGATATTAACGATTTAATTGAGCGAAGCTTGAACAGGGGAATCAAATGCTGTGTAGTATGACACAAAGCCTAGGTAAAGTGATATCTATTAATGAAATGGGTGCTATGGTGGGATAGGGCGAGGTGAGTGGGTGGTGGCGCAGGCTGGCACCCACGGCTCGATAAAGGCAATCTCTTAATAGAAGCTAATAAGCCGACAAGTACACAAATTGCCACGTGTAAATTTGATTTATTGAGAAATTTACGTTCATTGTTCTCTTGGGTTTTTGTGACTCGTATAAATATACAACCTCTCTATGGCCATGGGTCACGTCTTACTGTGACCTTCCCAGCTTTGATTTGGTTTCCACTTAGGGGTCTTTCACCCAAACGCCTAGCAGCTCAAAACTAATACATACTTTGGAAGACCGGATAAAAAGTGAATAAATGTGGTCAAATGGGCTCTACAATACACTAAATTGCATAATATCAAAAAATATTTAAGCATTCAATATAATTAGAACTATAGAAACCGGTGTTCCAAATTACTCGAGAGCGTGGAAGGTAACGATCAATAATGCAATTTCAGTAGATACACATATACGTACATATACATCAAACTACGAAATGAGTGACGAAGAATTACACAGTCGTCGCAAATCCATAGAATATCTTTAGCTTTCTGCCGTGTCACAACCGTTGCGTAACGCATCTTGCGGGTTTATTATAGAGTGATGAAAAAAAACGAAGTGTTGACGTCAGTTAATACATCTATGTTATAATATAGCCACGTTGCACAACAAAATTGTTAGAGTGCAGAAAAATGTATCTAAAACTCGTCAACATCACCACTTCGCATAAAATGATTTGTCTTTGGAATTACGAAAACTGCTGGACACAAAACCTGAATATTTTAAGGTAACGAATTGCTGTTCTTATTATGATGCCACAAACATGTTCGTTCAGAATTTAAAGAATCAGGGGACACATAATAAGAAAGCAAGTTTGCGGACAAGGGCGTTTGCTGACAAACGCGGACATGCTCGCAGCCTCGTATCTAGGGCTGCTCAGCGGTCGAGTCAAGCGCGAGCTGACAGTGACGAGTACCATGAGCACTTCGGAGACGGAGCTGATAGAGAGCACATACATGGTGACGCCCACCTCCACTGGCGGACCTGCAATCAAGCCCAAGAGTGAGTCGCGCGCGCCTCGCGCCTCGCGCCGTGAAAACCAAACCAGAGGATTTGACGGACGTGACAAGATCGCGGCGGATGCCTACGCGATCGAACCGTGGACACGGGTGCTACAATGAACGGTAATGCTGGTGATTGTACTAAAGGACAATTCTTGCTATGTATGCGCTGTGTCTTTAATATTGCTTTAAATACGAAATACCATTTTGACTTCAGATAAAGAGCTGATGGAGAGCACGTACATGGTAACCCCCACTTCCACGGGTGGTCCTGAAAACGACACAATAATACATAACAAGTGGTTTTGTTGCGTCGCTATGATGTCGATGTCGAGGGAAGAATTTGGAAAGTTCCATTTTGTGCTAGATAGACACAATGCGATATTTATTTGAAGCAGAAATGTTATTAGAGCTAGATGAATGTAAGTAAGAGTAAGAAGAATTAGGCACTATTTCTACATAACGGAAATAAATTAAAATAACAATTTGGAATGGCTTCACAAGCAATCACAGACAGGTCAGAGTATAATAGTTATTGTTTTTCAGTCAATGTGTTTTTATTGGAAATGTAATGAAAATTTAATTGTTTCTCGTTGAGCTAGATGTTTCAGTTTTTGTTAAAATTTTAATAGCGCGAGAGCTATAACTGCAGTGGATTCCAGGTGAAATTTATTTTATTCTAACATAAATGTTTATTACGATGTGGGAAGAAATTTTTATTTAACAACTATTAACATTATATAATATGTAAAAATAAAGGAATATATTATATTGCTTTATTTTTCAGCCTTAATGGGACTCTATGTAATGTCAAATATTATTTGTAATATTGAAAATATATTCTATGTTTAATTTCACTTGCATGGAATGAGCTGGCTGAAATAATTTTAAAACGTGCAATATTTTATAAAATAATTAAGAATAATTTAACGACAGAATTTGAATAAGTCTTAACTTTGTGCATCTTACAAGGAAATTTAGTGGTTAGTTTGTACCAGCAACTAGTACAGTCGGACATGTTAATATCATTTCAAATATGCTAATTATCAAAGAGCAATTGGAATGTTAGTATAGTATATTGATAAATTTTCTATTTGCATTATTTTCTTAAATAAAAAACATTTTTTTGAGAGCATCTTCTATATATAAGTAAATATTATTATGATTCAATTAAATATTTTATATGTGAATCATACATACCTATGTCAGGCCAGTCAGGGCGAAGAGGTACAGCGTGTGACTGTAAGCGCTATAGGTTGTGGATTCGATACCCACTCGAAGAAATTAATTATTGTATATTTTAATTTCCCCGCTCTCGTAACGAGGTAAAACGCGGCCTTGGGTTTCGCCATTCAACACTCAACGTCTCCAGAATTCAGCGGAAGGTGGGGAACAGATGTATCTTAAAACGGTGTGTCTTATTACTAGGTTCCCAGGTTGCCTCTGTGTACCCTGCTATGTTGGGGATACAGCGTGAAAAAACATACCTATTTACCCGTATGAGTGTAACATAAAAAAATAATCAAACTTATATACATCTATAAATATATATATTTTTTTCATTATTTATGTAGCCATGTAAAATTTACATTGCGCGAACAATATATACGATATTCGCTTTCAGATAACGACGTGCCATAGAGTGATTTATATGATTACACTCGAGCGTCCATAAATATTCGGTTTGCAAGACATATTTTACAAATGGATTAATATCTTTGTACATTTATAAAAAAAAAACCTTTTAAAGTGTTGTGTGGATTCAGTTTTAATTTATTTTACTATGTTGTAAATATATTAAATAATATGAACTTTACACATTATAGTAAATATCTTTTAAAATTTGAACTTTGAGGTAATATTAGAACATTGAAATGACGTCTGGGACGCCAATGTAGCATTCTTATTATATGTATCATGTGGATATCTAATAAATGTATTTATTTAACAACGACTACCGAAGTGATAACGTCTTATAAATCGTCAGATAAATTATAGAATATCAAGTTGTTACTTCTGTTGTAAGCATCATAAAGAGTTCTTTTGGTGATTAATTCTATTTACTAACCTCCATAGTTGGGTCTTACTCTTTTGTCGTAACTTATACTAAAGGAATCCAGTATCGCTGATATATTGACGTCTCCGAACATGCCCCCGCCACCGGCACTGCAAAAAAAATAGAAGTAGACAAACTTGAGGTAGCTTTATTAAGCTGGACTATTGTCCAAGTCCACATTATATTATAATTCATGCATCAATTTTCATTTGAAGCTATATGATAATGTGTGGTAGGTACATATCAATAATACCTATACGATAGATATCGCGCTTTTCCTCGATACAAGAGCGAAAAATGAAAATATTAAATATTTAATTCCTAAGTGGGAATCGAACACATAACCGTCGCGTTCACAGTCGCACGATTGAAATTATGCGTCATGACGACCTCAACTATTATTTGTCTACAGGTCTTACAGAAAATATAGATATTTGAAGTAAAAATAACAAAAGTTTGCATGTTTTTCTTTTCCATATTTAGCTTAACTAAATTGTATGTCATACTGTGATTGTTTTAACTATACAAATATTATTCCAAAACCCCCGTATTATTTCAGTTACTTTTCGTGCATCTACTCTTAGCGCAATGCCTCCAGATTTCGCCAGAAAGTGGGTAACGGAGTGTCTTAATACTAGGTTCTGACTACCCTGCTGTGTGTGGGATATAGCGTGAAGTTGATTTTTTTACTCTTAACTACTGACCTAGTAACGATGGCTACTACCTGTCGCTACTCCTGATAGCCTTTTCATTCAAAACTATAACAATAGCTCAAAAGTAAAAAACAAATATATTTAATAGGATAATTTTCAATAAAAAGAAACTGCAAATTCTGTTGTATTATTTGGCCTTAATAATGTAAACCTGCGCTGGCAGTGTAAACGCACATAGCAATATATGAATTTTTCATCTTATTTTAAACATAACATAATTACTAAAACGTACATTAAAGTTTGTTGTGTAGCTTCAAAGTTTAAAGCGCTTAACATTGGAAAGCTTTTAATTTTTTTTTTAGCCTTTCTGTTGTTTCCATTTTTGTGATTTGTACCAATAATACTATTACCAAAAATTTAAACTTTTGAGTCTGAAATAAGCTTTCTTTTTGGATCCGGAGATATATTCCTATATATATTTACCTCGAAGAGATTTCGTTAAATTCTTTGAACCTCTAAAGCTTGAAGATCTCTAATAAATATTTATTAATTGTGAGAGAGAAATGAATAACAGACTAACAGAGAAGTAAGCAAGAACTTTTTTTATAAAAAAAAAACCTTATAAGTAGCTTTTCTAGACTGTCAAAAAAAGAAAACATACGCCACTCAATTAATTTACAAATAAATGTCCATAAGACAAACAGATTATAGACCACGTCTCTATGTAGTATTGAAATAAAAAAAAACTTTTATGTTGCCTGAATAAATTACACTGAACCGTATCAATGAATACATAGGAAACGACCACGAAATATCATGAATAATAACTGAATGTTATGCTTACGTAATTTTTTTGTACTTTATCCTTTATGTAGCAGGGTAGGCACAAAGAGCCTTGTGTTAAGACACTCCGCTCCCCACTTTCCGCCCAATTCTGGAGGCATTGCGAGTTGAGTGACAACACCCAACGCTGCGCATTGTCTAGATGCCAGAGCGAAGAAACGAAAATATCAAATATTTTTTTTATCGATGGGGAATCGAACCCACAACCTGTTGCGCTTGCAGTCACATGCTTGTACCCCTGCTCCATGACTGGCCTCTCCGTAAATAAGTCGTAATTATATCAAGATGTTATCGTAAAGTTGTCGTATATTATGTTTCCTTAAATAAGTAAACAATTAAGCGAAGCTTTAAAATTAAATTTATGTCTGTATCATCAAAATCTTACTGAACTCTCCTTAAAAACGATATTATTGTAAAATAGAGATTAGAATCTATATTAATTATTAAAATACAATTTTTTATTATTATTTCACATCAACGTAATAGTCTGGTGGCAAAAGTGAAATACAAAAAAAGAAATGTAAAAAAAATACTGGTGTCGCTACAAAAAAAATATCAGGTAGCTAAATCGATGCGCTTCGTGGAGTATAATCGACCAATAGCTTGGTGTAACTTCTTTGTAAAGCTTCTTTGTAAATGAATGGCCGCCGGCGATGTAACGTCGTGCAGGGACAAAGGACAAAGGCGCGGCTTGTCCATATTTTCGCGACAGTCAGTATTATTTTTGATTTTCAGATAATACATATAAAATTCCTAATTCGTATATTATATGTTTAAGACAAATCACATTTTTTTAAATTAAAAATATATAATAATGTTAATTATTCCACTCTTTGAAATAAAAACTCAAGTTGGGCTTCTGCAATAAATACAGAAAACGAAATTAAAAGCTTTTACTGCAGGTGATTTGTTAGTTTAATTATTATGTTTATAATAATTTAATATTTTACATTACAACTGACATTGCAGACATTGGGAACACGACATATTCAAATTTAAGAAAAATGACGCTTCGAGTAAATGAGGATCGTTATTTTTCTTATAAATATATAACGCGATCGACGGATCAATGGATGAAAGATGGAATGGATATGGATTTTTTGTTAATAAAATACTCGTATAAGGTACAAAAAATGATTTTCAAGAAATGTAGTCAATTCTCGTACTAAGTAAAAAAAAACATGTTGTCATTGAGCTGCGCCGATGAAATTTTCAGAGATTATTCTAAACTTTTACTACTAGTTTTTAAAATTACTATTGAAAAAAAATCACCAGTAAATTTATTTCAATACAGCCTTTGAAAGTTTTTCATAAAATTTAGCTTATTTGAAAACGATTTTTGTTTCATGTGACATACACACGTGTTATCCACATCCTTAATTGTGATCTCTCGTAAATAAATACATATATGTGATATATACACATACCTCATCTTACTTTCATATACCGTATATGCTCCCATATCCGCATATGATCTCACGTCTATACATAATCTCAGATCTATACATAATCTCATATCATGTAATGTCATATCCATAAATTTCCCACACTTTACACTTTTTTTTAATGGAAAAAGCATGGCAAACGAGCGTACGGGTCACCTGATAGTAAGTGATCACCGCCGCCCACGACACCGAGTAACACCAGAGGAGCTACTGGTGCGTTGCCAACTTTTGAGGCGGTTGGGCGCCGGAGCCCGGCATTACCTAATGCGAAATACAGTGGCATAAAGCCACTACTTCACGCCGGGTTTAAATGCCGGGGGTGGTAATGATCCGGTCGAGTCTGCCCATGCGTGTCGCCATTGCTGGCGGCGTGACTCTCCCACTCGTGTGATCACATGTGATCTCACTGGTGTCGAGGCAAAGCGCGGCGTTGAGCTCTGCCACTCAACACGCAATGCCTCTAGAATTTGGCAGAAAGTGGGGAACGCAGTGTCTTAGCACTAGGTTTCGTCTGTCTACTCTGTTGTGTGCGGGATTCAGCGTAAAGCTGATTTTTTTAATATCTAAATTAAAGTTTCCTTTCCGATATTAATTGTACCTGACATAGATAAATATGCAAAATGAAAGTGTTAGTCGACTATTGTGGCGGAAATTGTTATTTGCAGTATGGAGCGAATAATACCGGAATATCGTGACTGCGAATACAGACAATTTATCATATTCGTACAGTACACATAAATGAAGAGAATTTTTGAAATTTTATATAAAATCGTATGGATAATTGAGAAATAAAAGTCTTTTACTTTTATTGCGTTTAATTTAAACTCTTTTTTTAAAATAAGTGAACAGTATAACAACAAAAAGAACTATATATAATACAAAAGTATTAAGGAAAACGATTTGATTTTGATTTGATAAATAATAATAAATGCTAAGCCACAAGCATACTAAATTTATTTACTAAATTGTGTGAAACAAGAATTAATAGCCTTATTCATTCAAAATGTATTTAAAGTTCTATTGGACTCGCGAACTTAATGGCAAATTAGTTTGCGGTCAGAGCTCGGACAGAAATATGACCGGCGTGTTTTAGTCTCTACAACCAAATTGGAATGAAAGATGAAGTTAATCTCAAAGTTTCATTGATTGTTGCTTTTGCATAATTAAGTACTTACAAAACCAGATTTGCTCATCGACATCTACGTACTTGTAGTGTTAAATGATTCATTATTATTATATTGTATAATTTTTGGTTTCCGGATTTAAAAACGTAAAAACGAAACCCGTGTCACTACATTCCTTTGTTGTCAACACTATCAAAAGATAATCGCAAAACTCAAAGATTTTAGTATGTACGCCGTCGTGGCGCAGCGGCACAATGATGTGACTGTAACGCGACGGTTGTGGGTTCGATTCCCACTCGACGAAGTGAAATATTTATTTACGTGTATTTTTCAATTTCTTCGCTCTGATATCGGGGCAAAACGTGGCGTTGAGTTCTGCCACTTGACACGCCATGCCTCCAGAAGCAGAAGGTGGGGGACGCACTATTTTAACACTAACACTAACTCTCTGTTGTGTGCATACAGCGTGTATATAGCGTGAAACTGATGTTTTCGATTTTGCTGCATCTTGTATAATATTCGCCGCGTCAATCAAAATCTGTAAGTACTACTGAATTAACATTACAAATAAAGGAAAAAATTCGAAAATGGAAAAGTTACAGGTGTAGCATAGAAAAAAAATTACAAACTTATATAAAATAGCTCAATTCATACAAACTCGTAAATTTATATTTTTTAATTTGTTCTTCTTAACCCTTAATTTGATTTTGTTCACTGTGAGAAACATATGAGAAAAAAATGATTTCGTTATATTTTTACACCAAATTCGTATTTTTTGTAATATTATTATACCGTATATAATATTTTTTAATAGTAAAAAAAAGTCTACGCACCTGGCAACACTTTTACTTGTCATTGTCAAAGCAAAATGTCGGCGCCTCGCGGGTCGTCTATGTTCCGCAAGGTAAATATAAAGATTTTACTTGATTTTCTATTGTTTCAAGTATTT
>DWGR01000581.1:0-21087 GCA_018247715.1 Heliconius burneyi | reverse complement strand
AAACGCTTTATCCTGACTTGTGCAATTTGACCAATTACTATGATAGATGTCTAGGAGCTTCTACTGTAATTTATGTAAATACGATATATTCATATAGAATATGAATAATGTAAATTAACGTGCATTTCGCCATAATTGCACAACACGGTAAGCAAGAACTGCCTTAACTTATAAGCGTCTTCACATTTCACAGTACAGCCTTATTTTGTACCTTAGATATAATTGTAATTAGATGAAAATGTTCACTTGGATCCACCTAAATAAATAACATGTTTACTACATTTGTTTCATTACTCTCCGTCTTTTCTGAGGATTCTTATCTTTTGATAATAGCGTTGAAGTAGGTACGAATACTTGTTGAGCGAGTCGAGTGGGTTGGATAATTGGTACAATCGCGATCACAAAGCCCTCTAGTAGTAATCCTACACAATAAAGAACTCGACAACAAAGAAATAAGATATCCATATATTCCGAAAATCTTATACTGTATTAAGAAAAAAGATTTTGTACTTTAAAAGAAAATATCTGCTTCCAAAATCTACTGAAATATAAGGTTGTAAGTATATTGTTGTCTCTATCAAAATAAAAATATAAATAACTATATGACCCGTATCACCTATTCTAACTATATTATAACTAACTAACTAACTAACTCTCCTTGCGGTAAACGGTAATTTCGGATATGGCCGTTTTCTTAGGTTATTATACTCTAAAATACAATAGATTTATTGTACTATCATGAGTCGCAGTTTATTTTGGTATATACGAGTATTTTATTAACAACACGTTACACATTTCACATAAGCACGCACGCACACTCACCCACATTCAACACACTTCAATTACACGATTTCAATCGTTCGGTTATAATTCTAAGCTTTCCAACAATTAAATTAAATACAGAACCGGGTTGGTACCAAAACAGAGAGAAAAAAGAGAGAAGCAACTGCAAGGAACGAGGCAGATACTTGACATTATAAGACGCATCGAGGGCAGGTTGGAAAGTTATAAGATTTTTTCGACCCATCCGGTCTCAAAGACCTACACGTCACCAATGGCGGTCTCCATGCCTACTTAAGTAGCTAGCATGCGAGATACAGCGTGAAGCTGAATAAAAATAAAAGCAGCTTATTCATATATTTATTTTTATATTAACTTTAAATTTAACTTTATTATCTGGATTAGCATAATTACAAAATAATTTCTACGTGCACCGGAACGCTATTTGTACAAACGAGCCATTTTAAAATATATTATACTGGCATCTGGCAGCAGTAGAGTATATTGAATGTAAAAAAAATATTTAGGTTTCAAATTATTAATACGACGAAAAAAAATTCACTAAGAACATATATTTCTGTGATTATTATTATACATACTTTTCACAATAATAACATTTAACCTGATATTACTACACACTACTCGTTGAAATAATATACTGAGTTAATCTTCCAATAACATCGGTTCATTATGCAAATTGATTCTGTACAAACAAATATTAACAGATATCAGCCTGCAAATAATGCAATACATTATGCCGCTACTTTATATTCTATATAGGCGTAGAGTAAAGAAGCAGAAAAAAGTCATAAAAATTCAAATTAAATGGATGCTCTCTAAGAAAGGTGATTTTTTCTTAAACTTTATCATAAAATTCGAAGGAACTTTCTAACAGCGAGGGTAAAATTCTAATTAACTTTAAGATTTTATTGAACGAGTATATACTTTTAAGTTAAACGGCAAATAAGTATTTTTTAAAAGTATACAATTAAATTAGTAAGAAATATTATTAAAATACAACGGAACGCGAAGTCCCCCAACGCTAGATTCCTTCGAGCTAAAAAAAGAGATGCAAGTTATAAGATATACAACAGGAATTAAGGTTACTTTAACAATCGGGAACCTACTTTTCCAGCAACATTTCATACAGAATACAACTTTTAGTGTTCTATATAAACTCGCTATCACATAATGCATGTCGCCAAGTTTGTGAAGACCTAGTCTCATTCTTTATGTAGTCAGCGGATCCTAGGTTGTTGTATGAAATTCCTTTTTCACATTTCCACGTTCATAGAAACGGTTTAAATTTTCTTAAAACTTTTTTTACTTTACCCCTTTTGTAAGTTCCTCGAGCCAGTCAATGAAAGATGTTATTGCTAATTCTTGCGTGAGTAAAATGTAGCAAGTTTTTGCTTGTGAGATTTCGTTGTTCTATTTTGACCTAAAAATTATTGAACGGATTTGGATGAAACTTTAAAGTAATATAGCTTATACATCAGAATGACATCAGATCAGAAAAGTTTGTTTCGTTAAAAGCGTTAATGTCATAAACCAGTACTTTATGACATTGAAGAATTCCTTTTTGTGTTGGAGTCTACATCACGTTACAACCAATGGGAGAAACAAATAATAAAAAATGTAGCAAAACGGGAAAACTTAAAAGGTGCGTGCAACGCGTAAATGGCTAAAGTTAGGCAGAGGGAAGGCTAAAGTTATTTAATAAATAGCATTCTCTCACGAAAAATTATAATTCGAAAAATTTTAACATTGTTTCTAATATGGTAGTACGTAAGTACATGAACTCACTCAGAAATCTGAGACAGACCCTCTAATTTTATTTAAGTTTGTGTTTTGTTTTTGTAGATATAGCCAATTACAAACAAAATAATAAAAAAAATCTTTAATTTTTTTTAATATGATGGTTCTATGGGAGTGAGGTCACCTTACATTGGAGAATCCTAAATCTTGAAATCTCGATGTTTTTTATCTTCATACAAACTTATTTATTTTCTATCATAATACGAATAAATAATGTCACACATAATATAAAACTAAAGAGTGAATTCAATAAAGCAGTTGTATAACTAGTTTAGCAAGTAGCAATTTTATCGACTTATAATAATAATAATCAGCTTCACACTTTATCCCGCACACGGCAGGATAGGCAGAGGGAAAATAGTGTTAAGACAACGGGGAACGGAGTCTCCAATTTCTGTTTAATTCTGGAGGCATTGCGTGTTGAGTGGCAGAACTCAATGCCGCGCTTTGCCTCGACACCAGAATGAAGACATAGAAATATAAACGTTAATAAATAATTCACCTCCTCGAGTGGGAATCGAACCCACAACCGTCGCGTTATTGTCAACGAATACTTGCACACACAATGTAAATTTTGGTAAGATCACAATTTTTGGCAACATTAGCATCACGAGACCCACTCTAGTACTGGCTATGAGCCAGGCCTGCTTTGACATTTGATATTTATCAAATGTTTATGCATAAGTTTGGCTAAAAGTATGTTATAATTGTAAATACAAAAACGGAACTGCATGATGGATTCCTTCCAGCAAAATTATTTGATTTATTCAAATAACATGCCTTATCTATAAAGAAGGTCGGAAGACCGAACATCTTCTCGCCTATTCCAGCCATTATCGTGCGCTCAAGCCCGAAATGATATTCTGTACCGGTATGTAATGATTATAAATAACAGTTACCATCTATAACGTCTAAATTACTTAGAATTGTACATTTTGTGTGTGCTCGTAATAGAAATTGATACTAAAAAGTAATAATACAAAAATATATATTTATTTCTCTTAAAGGAATTATTTATATATTTAACAGATTATTGTTTTACATAATCTTCTAGTTTTCTTGAAAAATTCAGTTTAAAAATAATTTTTATAAAATTCTCTTTGAAATAGTTTCCTTTTAGTAGGAAATGTGTAACATTCTATCAGCTAAAGCTGCCAGTTGACCAGATCTATGTCATACAATTTCTAATTTAGATTAACAAGACCTTACTGCGCTATATAGAAATATTGCCACACTTCTTAATACCCATAATGATTTTTCTTACATTTTTTGTGCTTACAGGTACTAGAATAGCCAAATATGTATAAACATTAAACAATACTGGTCAAATATATTTATAATATAATAATAACATATCATTATCAGTATTCCACTTAATATCATATTCATATATTAGACCGGAATCATAAATATCCTTAAATAGAAAAGTTAAAAGATTTTTCGAGATAGTTTGCAAGCAAAGTGGCTGACATGTGGTAGTGTAAAATATAAGGACTGGCAAGGAAACAATATAAATAAGTAATATAAATAATTATTTTTATTTCGTATCCAGTCTTGCACCGAGCCATGATGGTCTCATATTTAGTACTAGAGGCCTGCCAGCGGCTTCGCCCGCTTGAACTACATGATTATTCATTTAATAAACAGAATTGACTGACAGTCATATGTGTTGATGTCAATGACTAATTTCATTTACTCGTTCAACAACAGTCTTAAATGTTAAATTATTGATTTTGGTACGGATTTATAATATTCTTTGTTAAATAACTGTATAGATTGCATAATACAAAAAATACCCAAATCGAATCGAATATTCCAATATCGAAATCGAATTCAAAATAATTAAATGAATCGATTATCGACACGAAAATATTTAATTGTGAACCTCCTTCATGTTTTGAAAGTCGGTTGAAAATACAAATTTATAATAAGTATAGATATGGATTGCTTTATATTTGCAGGCAAACTCATGCCTTACGTTCATTCAAATGCTGGTAACTTCTTTTTAATGAACCGATTTTGATGAAACAAACTTAAGATGGTTAGTTGAGTTGAAACAAAGCAATTAGTGAACGTTTGAATAAAATCGGTGCAGTAATTTGGAAATTAGCGTGACCATACATACAGACAGACAAGAAATTAAAAAAATATGTTTTTGTTCTATTATTCTTTTTAAATGGTCCTCTAACCATTTCCGCTAAAAATATTTAATGTACAGATAAAATATTTTTACTGAATTATTATATATAATAAAATAAAAGGAACGCTTTCTCTCATCTCCTCAACATTCTTTTTGCACCTACATTATTTACTCGGTAGCAAAAATAAACACAAATTCTACTCTTCCCAGAAATCCGAAATATTTTTAATTTCCTAGCGGCCACTGCAATATTTATTTTCAAAGATTTTCAGAAAATGTATTATGAAAAATTCTCTACTTATCCTAGAGCAGTTTCAAGTCCCTGCGCAACGCTTGTTGTTTCACATATTTATTATTTACTTATACAGATTTATTTCCACGTTATACTATTTTTTTATCAGCTTCACGCTGTATCCCGTACACAGCCCGCAAATATATAGTTACATGGTTGTACATATGACTAGCGTCCCGCCTGCGGCTACGGATGCCTTAATTACGTAATTATTTAAAAAATATTTAAAAAGTGAAATCACCTTCACGCTATATCCCGCAACAAATAGAGAGAACTTAACGCTAGACTAGATTATGTCATTCAATGAAAATTTTCTCTGACCTAATTTTGTGTACCCCTGAAAATAAATAGTTCTTTCGATTTTACCACTGTATTATTTTTACATTATCAAGTAATAAATGATCAGTGCATCCCTCATAGGCCGTAAGTCCTAAGCCATTTTCTAAAATATGCGACCTGGATCTAGGTTCTATTTTAATCTCCTGAAATCTTTTGGCTTCGGACGTGATTCAAATTCTTTCCTTTACTGTGATATCCAGATGTTTTTCTGTCACAAACAGAAGAGGTTTCATTATACCTATATTAGCCCCAAATACAACATTGAAAAAACATTTGACTTAAAATACCAAGCGTATGGAAAATTTTAAAAATTGTATTTGGCCCCATACCTACCTATACATAATGCGATCACAGCGATTCAGTTCTATCTATCACCTTAATCCATTTTAATATCATAAAATCTTTTAAGATAACAATTGAATAAAAACGACAGATTCCGCATTCAAATGTAATATTTAGTTTATTTTTAATTGTAACATTATTTACGGCCAGACTAAGCAGATTATTAAAATCATCAATATTTCGATGTGACCTCGAAGATAAACGAATATAGACAAATCATATTAATGAGTAATATTACAGCGGTCATGACATACGAGTATATTAAATTAAACTATTTAACCGGAATAATCGCGTATATTTACTAAGTATTATACATTTATGAAAACTCTAGCGACGAGGCAAGGAAGCAAAGCGCGGCGTTGAGTTCCGCCACTAAGTAGGCAATGCATCTTGAGGCTAGGTTATCATTGTCCCATTGCCTACCCTATATGCGGGATACAGAGTGAGGAAAAAAAGAGAATAGGTATATAAGATAATTGAAATCGAACGCAAATTTATTTCTTTTACCAACGAAGCTACCTGACATCAGCCGCGTCGTGGGAGCACATTTGCATTTTTATTACATACACTTTGCAGTTTTATTTATAGACACTTCATCTTCGTTCTCTTCTGATTATATTGAAAAGAATCAAATACTTTTTATATTTTTACGAGCATCTTACACTTACTTTACCCATGTTGCTTAGTAGTTGCCCATAGCATTAAAGAAAATTTTATGTAATAAACAGGAAGACCGAACCTGGGACCTAGTGTTCAGAACTTTAGGTACTTTTCGGTGGATCCTAGAGGCATGCTGAGCGGCGTAATTCAACGCCACCCTTTGCCTTATTAAGAGTGGAAATTAAAATATATCATTTCTTCGACTGGGAATCCAACCTCGAAAGAAATGCCAAGACTGGCTGGAAGTTTTTGTAGTGAAAGTAAATAATATAGTTTACTGTACTATGCTGTCTGTCTTAAAAAACTGGCTAACTTTATAAAATATATAAAGCCTAAGATTTTTGTAAACTATATTTAATTTTGTTCACAATTCATGTCAATAAGAAAGAATTTTAAGCTTATTTCGTATAGGCTTTTCTGGCTGACCGCCATGTTTGGAGTTGGCACGAGTGGCGTCATATTTCCCAAAAACGCTTGTTCGGGGGTACGTGGGATTGAATACATACATACATGTATATGAATAGAGAATCATAAGCTATTGAAAATTGCATTGTAAATTTATTTTAGTTCTGTACTTAAATTAAAGTCTTCTTTTTTCCTTCTTGTTTTGTTTCGCGTGAAACAGCTGAGTAAGTAAAAGAAACGAAATGCTTAACACGAGTTTCCCCCTGCTAACCTAGTGGTGGCTTGTGGGCTGACGCTATAATACCAGTTTCTATCCTTAATATTCATTAAAAATAGAGAACACAACGTGTAAGTGTATCAAGAACGAAAACATCCTACCTTATGCAAAGTACCTTAAGCAAAGTGTTTTAAGACACTTTAATCTTATTAAAAATTATTTTCTAGTACAAAAAAAATTATTAAATCAGCTTCACGCTGTATCCCGAACACAGCAGGCAGACTTCTAGAGGCTAAATTACTTAGTATCAAAGACAATGTTTATCTATATTAAATTGCTTCTCATCCACTTCCATGGGTTGGCTGGAAGAGATTTCTAATGGAGATAAGCCCTTGTAAACTATCTTTATATTTTATTTGTTTCTTTGTTTTATTATATGCAATGAAGAATATATAATACTTAAAGCGACACATGTATTGATTTTGCTAAGAGTAAGATAAATATGCTAAAATGTACATTGTAATATAGTATCCAATTCAATTAAACTTATGTTATGCTTCACAATGTTGGTCATAGAGGTTTCCATATAAAAGGTAGATATATATATATACTCTCGTGGATTTGTATTCAGAACTATTCAAGACAAACAATCCTACGGTACATAATCTTCATCCTGGCATTAATCCGGGCTATTGCCAGGGTCTGCCCCTTAAGGCAGACCCTGGCAATAGCAGATGTGGTACATCATGTTTGCGTAACTCCAATAGGCAGCGTACGCCAAGATAGCTCTCAGACTGCAAATTTTTTTCCTACATGATTGACTTGAATTTTATGTGAGCGTATAATTGCGTGAGTATAGCGTGAGAGTTTGAATGTATAAGCTATATTACTGTAAAGTTTGATCCAAATCTTCAGTAGTTTTTCGTGAAAGAGTAACAAACATACAAACGTCCTCATAAACATTCGCATTTATAATATTAGATGTTATACAGCTTACTAAGCACTTAATATGTCTCAAAATTAGATTTAAATTGATGAACGGAATCTCTGTTAGGTTCTACTTCTCCTGCTATATGAAAGATAAGAGTTAAGTCAAAAATAATAAGTAAAATCAACAGTTACATGAAAAAATGTACGCAAATATGTCTGTATGAAAACATACTTGCTATATGAAACTAGGTAATGAACAAACTTTTAGGAACACCGATAACAAGACTGGAGTTTCCAAAATATAAAATACTTTTACGATGATAGCAAAGTAGATACTTAGATGTTTTTGTTTCGGTAAATGAAAATACACAAAATTTTGTCCAATAAGTAGTTTTATAATTAGAAATTATTTATGTGGGTTCGATTCCCACTCGAGGAAGTGAAACATTTATTTACGTTTATATTTGCATTTCTTCGCTCTGGTGTCGAGGCAAAGCGTGGCGTTGTGTTCTGCCACTCAACACGCAATGCCTCCAGAATTCGGAAAGTGTCTTAACACTAGGTTCCCTCTGCCTACCCTGCTGTGTGCGGGATACAGTGTAAAGCTGATTTAATTTCAATTTTAGTTACTCGTAGCCGTCATGGCACAGAAGTACAAGTGTGTGATTGTAACGCGACGGTGGGGTACGATGCCCACTCGGGGGAATTAATTATTATTTATCTCTAGTACCAAAGCAAAAACCAATTCGGCGGAAAGTGGGGACGGAATTTCTTAACAATAGGTTCCCTTTGCCTGCCTATGGATAATAATACTAATTTCTATAATATATATTAATAATAATAGTTTCTTTAGAAATAAAATTTCACAAGAACAAAATTAATTATAAACAAGTGTTCCCAACTTGCAGCGGAATAAATATTCAAATTCTGTAAGATGTTATAAAAGAAATCATATTTTATGTATGATAGAAAACAAAACTAAAATCTTATAAATCCTAGTAGTAGAAGGGACTCTACACAAAGTCTACATATGTTATTTCTGAATAGAAGAAACTTTCCTTATATTTAAAAATATATATCATAAATACAAACATTCTCTCTCTATATTTTAGTTCACACTTTCACATATACTGAATGCATTAATATTTTTTACATTTTTTATGGGCTAAAGGAAAAAAAATCGAATACTTAGCTGTATTTTTTTTGAACTCACAATCTATATTTAAACAAAACTTACTGTTTCAAAATGAAAAATCCGAATAAATGTCTCTTTACATACACATTAGCATAAATGACATTCTTTTAGTTAGTTAAATACGAGAAGCCTGGCGCGCCGCCAAACTACACTTTGATACGAAAGGATAAATACACGTACTGTGCAAAGTCTACTGCGAAGCTCATATGTGACTATCAACTTTAGGTTAGATAATATAAGATGTTTCTTTAAATTAAATTAATATTTATTATTATTTTTGTTTATTCGCCCTGGTATCAAGGCAAGGCACGTCGTTGAATTCCACCACTCTACGCATCAAGATTGAGAACTTCGGCGGAAACTGGGCAACGGAGTGCCTTAACACTAGGTTCCCTCTGCTTATCCTCCTTTGTGCAAGATATAGCATGAATTTGGACTGAATTTTCTGAACAAACTGGCTAAGTAGAGAAATAGAAATTCATTTATTAAACGTATTAATCTACAAACGCAGTTGAACTTAATTAACATAACAAAACAATACAACAACTAGTTAATAAATGATTACGATGAAAGCCTACAAAGTTAATATTCCCAAAGTACAGTAAATATTAAAGGTACCCAAATATTTCAGCACAATACGAGTATAGTCCCTTCGAGCAGGTAGAGAGTCACACTCAGTATCTTACATTTCATACGACTTTATTATTTCTATAATTTAAATCACAAATGCTCTCAAATTATTAATAATGCAATATTATAAGATATTTAAGCTACGAATATTTAATAATATACTAAACAATTCTAGAATACCGCAAAATAATAGAAAAGCAGACAGTATGAGAATATATCCATTTAATTTAACGCTGACGTGGTCACCTGGACAGTTTCTGCCCTGTATGCACCAGTGGACTACCTGCGACCACCTGTTGCACATTATCCGACGCGTAAGCGCATTATAGTAAGGTACTGTAAGCGATTATGCTGAAATTTAAATATTATTGATAATTAACCGAATTCTGTATTTCGCGGTGTCTATGGGACTACCACGTCACTCGCAGAGGGTAAATGTAATGCAAACCGTTTGAATTTCAAAAATACTTTGAAAAATTCTAAACACATATATTTGATCAGTAAATAAATAAGTATTCAAATTAGTTTATACAACTGTAGAGAATAACTTTTAATTTTACTATTATTACTTCTTATACTCCATAAAATATTTGAAATAAAAAGCATATATTATGATTATCATAGGCCGTATCTTATTAGAACCGTACCTAGCGTCCGCCCCCTGTACAACAAAGGTGAACCTATCACCATCTCGAGCACGTAAAAACATTTTGAGAATAATTTTTGCCGCCTTTATGGAAATATTACTGTGGGATTTAATTCAGGTCACGAATACACTGGGGAAAGATGGAGGGTCGAATAACAATTGTTAAAACTGCCTTTGCTTAATAGGTTGATGAAATTGTTTTCAGTTTAGGGGGTGAATTCTAATAAACCATGAAATACGTATTCAATGAAATATTTTTAAGTCAAAATTTAAAATTTTATAAAAATTGGTACGGATTTAAAAAAACCATACAAATGTAGAACCCCTATTTAGTCCCTTTAGGATTAAAATGTTTTAAAATCCCTTCTTAGTTGGTGTTCACATTACAGAAAAAAATATCTGTCCAAATTTCACGTTTCTACTATCAGCAGATACGGCTGTCCGTGCGTTCTACCTCAGTCAATTGGAACATCTCCTTATATATATTAATATAGATACATATATGTATTTTCATACGTTAACTTTAGCGCATATGTAAGTCAGTCGTGGCGCAAGGACACAAACGCGTACAGTTGTGGTTTCGATTTCCACTTGAAGAAACTAAATATTTAATTTAAATTCGAAATATTTAATATTTTTACGGGATACAGAGTGATTCCAAAAATAAATTGTTTACAAGTTTGTATAAAATACGTTACATATAAATTAAAAGATTATTTTCATTAGACATTCCTCGAAATTAGCAAGAACGTTTGATAACGCTTGCTTTACTTTTCTTTTTTCAAAAATCAAAAATGTTGTTAAAATAATATATTTTACACATTAAATATGTACTTCTGGTGATGTTAATTTACTTATAATGAAGTTTTTTTCATTTCAGCTTCGCGTCCACATAGACGTGGGATATAGCAAAGTAGGTAGAGGAAATCTGGGAACCTAGTATTACGACACTCCTTTACCATTAACACTTCCATTTCCTACTTTCCGCCAAATTCTTGGACAAATAATTGGCGGAACTCCACGCTTTGTTTTAACAGAGTGAAAAAATGAAAATAATAATAAAAATATAATTTATTCCTCCGAGTGGGAAGTGAACCCACAATCGCTTACAGTCGCACACTTGTGCCTCTGCGCTACGACGACAGCCTCCACATAATAATGATAAGCGTTTAATATTTTTTAAGCACAGCCCAACATATAAAATATGTTTAAATTCAAATGTTTTAAAAAAATAATTCCAAAAACTTTTTAACGAACAGCTTAAACAAACATGTGAATAACATTTCATAGAGAGACATTTCACAATTGCGAATCCTCAGAGAGCACTGAAGAGAGAAGACCATAGTCTAACTTTTATTCTAAAATCCAAGCGCGCGACAGTTGAAAATAAAAAATTCATGTCACAGCATAAGTGTTACAGCTGTGTTTGCATTATCTCGTGTTTTAGCTATCTGCCTTTTACTCCTATCCAAATTTAATTTTCTATTAATATTATACGATATTTTAAATTTTACATTTTAATAAATTACTTTCTTTCAAAGAGAACGTTGTGGTGCAGCGAAACAGCTGTAAATGCGAGACATTAGTTGTACTTTCGATAGCTGCTTGGTGAAATGGCTTGGCTAAAAATAAAACAACTCTGGAGATTGTCTAAGAATAGGTTGCTATAAGAAGCTATAAATATTTCACAAAAAGATAACACTTGTCGCACACAAGCGTAAGACTGTGAACGCGACAGGTTGTGGGTTCGATTACCACTCTAGAAATTGACATATTCAATTTTGCTCCCTCCACTCCCCCCACTCAACCCGCAATGCCTCTAAAATTCGACGGAAAGTAGGGAGCGGAGTGTTTTAGCATTCGGCTCCTCTGCCTTACTACGTCGTATTATAAGATAGCATACACACGTGGTATTCAGTTTAAAATAGTATAGATACAAAAGTTGTAACAAGGTTTGTTTATAGCTTAATAACAGAGTCAAATTGTAAGCAAATTAGCTGTAACGTTGGCGTTGTGGTGGTTTACATACTTATCTTTTCATTGGAATATCTAGAGTTACGAAACATCCATAATGAAACTTGTTGGTGTTTTGATTTTCAGACTTTGAATATTTTCGAGTGCATAAATTAATTTAAATTAATCCACACCAGGGTAAGCAGAGGGAACCTGGTGCTAAGACGCTCCGTTCCTCATTTTCTGCCGAATTTAGAAACATTGCGTGTTGAGTGGCGGAACTCAACGCTGCACTTTGCCTCGACACACAAGTGAAGAAATGAAAATATACATTTCATTAAATATTTGATTTCCCTGAGTGGAGATTGAACTCACAGCTTGTCCTTTACATATACACACTATCGTCCTTGCGCTACGCGGCTACGACTGGCCTCAAGAGATTTCGAATATGTTACAATATGGTTATCAAGCATGAAATATGAAAGTAATTTAAAATACTAAGTAAGAAAGTAATCTATAATGTCATATTAGATATTTAAAATATTTAATGTCAAATTATTATATCTATGTAATGTATAAAATTAGAAATAAAAATTATCAAAAAAAATTAGCTTCACGCTGTATCCCACACACAGCAGGGTAGGCAGAGGAAACCTAGTATTAAGTCACTCCGTTCACCACTTTCTGCTGAAATTTGGAGCCATTGCGTGTTGAGTGGCAGAAGTCAACGCTGCGCCGCCTCGACACCAGAGCGAAGAAATGGAAATATAAACGTAAATAAATATTTCACTTCCTCGAGTGGAAATCGAACCCACACCCTTGTGCCGCTGCGCCACGACGACTTTAAGAAAAATTATACTTGTATTATTACCCAAATCGATCAAATCATATCAAAAGTCAAAAGACGTTAAGCCAGCAATTATAAATTTAAATTTGTAAATTTAGGTACCTTAAGTATTCCATTACTGAATATTATCCGACTTAACACAATATAACAACTAAAGCAATCCTTCGACTTTATTTAAACGGAATCTGCGAATGAATGCTGTTGCAGGCGCATAATGCTCTTGTGAAATATGACACAATTACCAGCATTCAGTTTACATAGCGCTGTTTTGCAGAGAATAAAGGAATTTTTGAATGTAAAATTTCAAATGTGTACTGGTTATGAGAAGAATACGTGTAATATTTTTAATATCTTGCAAATAAGAGCCTGAAAAGTGGTGTGGGATTTATTACTTTTCTTTACTTTAATAATATTTAGAGCTGTATATAAAATGAAATATTTTATACATAATTTTAAATTATTTACTGACAGAGGCATAGAGATAGGTGGGGCAAGGGAGGGCCACGCCATGCCACGCCACGCCACGCCCAAAAAATTTTAAATAAATGTATTTAATCAAATAAATAGTATGCATTTGATTTAATAATGTAAGGACCGATTATTTTAAGCGAAGCTTGACCATAAGATCCTATTCATTTATTAATTTGGGAGTAAAGTTTACATATTAAATTATATGGGTTAGTCTGGAGGGCGGGAGTTACTCTCATTAAGCCACTGTTTAATGAATGCACTAGAAACACATCCAGTTCTACCGAACATCCGAGCTTATACTAACGGCTTCCGGTTGGTAACTTGAAAATATAAAAAAACTCTGTCAAGTGCAAGTACCAACTTCAGAATTGTAATTCAACAAGAAAAACAACTTATAAGAGTTGACAGCTTAACTTTTCGTGGGAGCTTTGAAGGTTTTTAATATTTTAAATGAAACTATTTTACCGGTTGATATATTTTTAGTTTCAAACGCTTTGCAGTAGTCCGTGGTAACAGATAGACTGAGGTAACGTCTGTCAGTTGACATATTTATTATATCACAGTAACGCCAATGATATCTTAATTGCCTCGCTCATTATACTCCTACTATGACAAGAAACAACTTTAAAATGTGCTTTTTAAAATAGTTACGTAAGGCTTTGTATTATAAGGCTTTACATACATTTTTATAAAATATATTAATTTTTGTCCACAATTTATGTGAATAAGAAAGAATTTTAAGCTTATTTGATATAGGCTTTTCTGGTTGGCCGCCATGTTTTGACTTGGCACGAATGGCATCATATGTCTCCGAAAAACGCTTGTTCGGGGATACGTGGGATTGGATATATACATATATGTGAATAAAGAAACATGTAGCAATTGGGACTTCCATTGTATTTAAATGAAGTACTTACATATGATAACATTATCATAACTAACATATTCACACAACATATTTTCTTTTATACATCCACGTTTGCTTTACACTATTTTGTCCTCTCCATGTGAGAGTACATAGAGTTGGATTCAGTACTTTAATTTGGGCGTGTGCCAGAAATAATAGATCCGCTGCAGGTTTACTCTGCACTCAGATTAATTGAGAATCGTTATAGCAACACAAAAAAAAATAGAAAATTGCATAAGAGATTTAATGTTCAATTAATTTAAATAATTTTTAGAAAGAAAAATAGGAAATGAATGGTTTTTTTTTTCACAGCTTACATAACCCGAGTCACCTTTCTGGTGGCGTACCCGCGAAAGGGCATCCTCACTATAGAAAAGGGTAATCATCGTCTGGTATTTTGACGGAAAAGTAAAAATGGAGTGTTTCGACAAATAGGTTCTCTTTGCCTACACTTTGCTACTCCTTTGTTATATGCGGTCACTAAAATTTAATTAAATCAATGTCATTTTAATATTCAAATATCGTGGCCTTTTTTATTAGAAATAAGTACAAAATCTAACACTCTTTTTAGACGCAAATACAGTTTCCTAAATATTTTGGTATTTACTCGATACTGATTAATTGCGTATACCAGCGATAAGCTTGGAGTTGAGTTCCGCCACTCAATAGGCAATATCTTGAAATTTCAGCGGTAATGGAAACGGTATTATCTTAACGGGAAGTGCCTTTACAATGGCTTTCTAGATTCTCTCTGCCTACCCTGATACATGCGGAATACAGTATGGAGGTAAATAATATACAAACAGACTAATTTCTAATAAATTTATATATATTTATTGCTTTATATATTTATAATTTAATTTTCTAAAGGGCTCTGAGAGGGTTAGAGCATACCCCTCCCAGTTGATTGCAGCTAATCAATTTCTTGTCCGGCGCTCACGAGGTACTCTCCGCAATTACTCTCAGTTGAACTGCAATAATCGCATTGCAGCATCCGTGCAGCGTGCAGGTCGTACTGTAGCAATACTGTTAGCACTAATTACTTTATATATTTTCTAGACAACTATTGACAGAATTTATTTTATATTTCTATTATGCAAACATAATAATATTACATCGTAGTTACGAAAAATATACCCCATTGCTATAAATTACACATCGTAAAATTATTATTTTCAAAAAGTGACAGGACGTATCAATCTTCTCTTTAAAAACCATCTCATTAGATTCCAGGAGGCGTGGGTTTGATTTCAGTTACGTTCAAATTTTTATAAATTATCTAAATAAGTATTGTTTTTCCTAAGTGTGGAATAACACTTTAAAAAATATTATAAATATATTTATAAATAATTAAACTACCTCGAAGTCAAACACGATTACTAGAAACGTATCGATCCACACGGGTCACCGGCCTCGCGTAAAGTAATCGATATAAACGCACAAAGCGAAGGAATCAATGTTTTATCGACACTACAATTTATTTGTATTTATACTTTATACTTCACGCTGTAACCCGCGTAAAGCAGGGTAGGCAGAAGGAACCTGAAAACATAGAGTCCAAACACTTACGTTTCCACTTTCCATCGAATTCTTGAGGCATATTGAGTGGCGGATCTCAAAGCCCCACCTTCGCTAGCTGTCCAAGCGAAGAAATGTAAATATTATGTTACATATTTCAGTCTACCGAGTGGGAAACGAACCAATAACCTGTCGCGTATTCAGTCTTACAGCGCCTGCGTCACGACTGGCTTAATAGTAAATATATCGTGACATAAGTAAGATATCCTCTTAAAATTATTTTAATATATCATACTCGCTCTTTGAGTAACCTGTTAAATAATTTTAACAATTCTGTTTAAGTACGAGTAAAGGAACAAAATTATACTACACTTGAACATAAATATGTTAAGAGGTTATAAATAAATACATAAATCAACTTTACGCTGTATCTCGCACATAGCAGGGTGTACGCAAAGGTAACCCAGTGTTAAGACACTCCGTTCCCCACTTTCTGCCGAATTCTGGAGGAATTGCATGTTGAGTGGCAGAACTCGACGCCAGAGCGAAGAAATGGATAAAGAAAGAAAGAAGGGAAGAAATGGTAAAAGAGACTATATGAAATTGGTAATTATGTTGAGGACATCGTGGCACAAGCGTGTGACTGTGAAAGCACTTGGGCAAGGGCAAACATTTAATAAGCGCAGCGTTGAGTTTCGCCACTTAACATGCCTTTGGAATTCGGCGGAAGGTGAGGAACGGAAAGATCTTAATGGGGGTTTACTGTTTTAACACTAGATCCCAGAATCCAATATTACTAGAATCAGTACAGAGAGATACTATCTGAGACAGAGATATGAAAACGCGATGGGTGTGGATCTAATTCACATCAGAGAAAGAACTGTATTTTATTATTTTATTTTCGTGTTCTGGTAGACAAGACGCGACGTTGAGTTCTGCAATCCCTCAAAAATTTGGTTAGAAAATGAGAACGAATTATCTTAACAGGTACCTTCTGCTATTTTTGTCATGGAAAAAGACATGGCAAACGAGCGTTAAACACAGAAACACCTGATGGTAAGTGATCACTGCCGCCCACGACCCCGCGTAACACCAGAGGAGCTACTGGTGCGTTTCCAGCCAGTTTTAATTATTTTATTTTAACACATAGAGTTTTTCAAACTGATAGAAAAAAATAATAGATGTGTATATACAAGTCATAGGCTACTCGTAAATTTTAATAAGGTAGATATTATTATAGGAAATTTTTCAAAGCTACATTCATTAGTTATTACAATTAACGTAATAAAAAATCGTTCCTTGGCTTACCTTCAAATAACAGAAAAAATTCAATCTTACTTTCATCTAAACAAAATCATAACTTTTATTGTAGAAATTTTCAACACTTTTGACGGTAGAACGATTTAAATATACGAGAAACAACAAAAGTCTTTGCATCAGAATAATTTAAATGTTAACATATATTAACATTGTCTTTTAAATACAAAAACAATTTTCCGTTATTAATTTATTTTTCCACTGTACACTGTAACAGGTACACATGCACGTAACAGGCTAGGAAGAGAGAACCTCCGTTTAGAATGAAAATACTCAATTATTTAAATACTTGATTGAGAATCGAACTCACAACCACAGTGTTTACATACCACGCCGTTCCATAGCTTCTTATTTTAAGAACCAATATTTCGCGATATATTAATAATATATGGATCATTATTCGTCAAGTAAGGGGGCTGTGGTGCAGTTAAACAATGTGTATGAATGTTGAAGGAGGCGCGGCCGGGGTCGAGTGTCTGACCTACATACTGCGCAGTGCTAGAATGTCTCTAAGGTGGATTTATAATTGTATGTTTTACTTGTTGCATGCTTGAGCTTAATTAAACATTTTTGAATATAAAAGCTGTTATAACACGTTCATAAAGTTGACATAGTTTAAAAAAAATATATTTTCTTTTTGTCGAAGGATTAAAAGTCTTCTTGTTTTTAAAAAAAATAGCTAAGCGTGAGTCGACCCTCCCCCCGCTCCCCAAGGCTTCCTTACCAATTTAATTATTGCAGGATAACGAGAAGTAACGAGAAGTAGAAGGGCAGACCCTGTCAATAGCCGGGATTAATGCCAGGATGAAGAAGAACGAGAAGTACAACTTATAAAAGTTTACAAACTTAATCTTACACACATATGCACTCATTTAGTATGAAATGAACTACAAATATATATTCTATAAAATACCTATAAATTTTCACCTTCGTTCTCATTTCGTGTTAAATTTGATACCTATATCTGATCTCAAGATAAATGATCTTGACAGACGCACAGGGGAGTAACAAGAGTTCTTATAAGAGTTCCCTTTTCACCTTTTGAGGAGCGGAACCCTAAAATGAATTTACAAGTATGTCTTAAAACTATACTCAATTTTAGATTTTTACTTATATGCATGAAAAGAAGGCAGAGGGATCTTGTATTAGAATATTCTGTTCCCCATGCACAGCCCAATTATCAAGATATTACTTGTTAAGTGACGCAACACAACCTCGCGATTTATCGTTAATAATACAAATATTTATACTGATATTTTAAAGTACATTTCAATAATACTTTACTATTAGAAGCCGGCTTAACAAATAGTTGTTTTCATATTTCCATTTAAATTACACCCTTAACTCTCACTTTTACACAGACGGGTGGGCTTTTCTTTATTACGTTAAATTATCTCTACTCATTCTAAATAACCTCCTTGACATTTTCACAGCTTGTAAACATAAACACCAGCTGTTTCGGCCTCTTTAATTTATGAAGAAAGCCACCAAGTCATATTTCACAGGACACTACGCAGCATAATAATGAGATACTGAAATTTATCTCGCTTGAAGGGTTGAGAAAACTGCTTAGCGAAACATTTCTTTTTTTAGGGACGTTGGCCGTAATGTTTAGAGTCCGCTTTTAAAAAAGTATTTTAAAAAATCTAATTAATTAGCTTTATGCTGCACCTCGCAATAAGACAGGGAGAGGGATGTTAGTGATAAGGCAGTCCGTTCTTTACTCTCCGCCGAATTTTTCGAGGCATTGGGTGTTGGAAGATCTCAAGACCGAGTTTTTGCCTTGATGTCTAAGCGAAGAAACGCAAATATTAATAAATAATAATTTATACCCCCGACTGGAAATCGAATCTACAAGCGTCACGTTACAGTCTCACCATTGTGCCCCTGCGCCACGGCGGCCAAAATCGTGTTACGATACGTAACTCAATGCCGCCTATTGACTTGTTGCGTCATGAAAATCTTAAACATTTTATTTACTCAAATTGGAATTGATCGAATAAAAAACTTTAAAATAAAATGTTAAATATGATGTGCTGAAAATTGTAAGACTTTCAGTCATTAGTTTTGCTACGTTTTCTAAAGTAAATACTATGTTCTAAATGCTTTAGGGACTAGAAACTTTTATTGAGAATTTTCTTAAGTATCTTTTGGTTTAAATCTAAATAAGTGATTAGTAGTCAAGAGTTGAGTGCTAAATACAACAGTTATATTTTATTTTAGCTCATTATATCTATTCAAAGGATATACATATAAGTACTAGCTGCAGCTGAGTCGATAGGTAGAGAGAACCTCGTGTTAAGACACTTTCCGCCAAGGTCTGGAAACATTGCGTGCTCAATGGAGAAACTCAACGCCACGCTTTGCCTCAACACCAGAGCAAAGAAATGAAAATATAAAATTAAATAATTATTTATTTTCGTCGAGTCGGGATCGAACCCACAACCAGTCGATTTTGCAGCTCACTTTGTACCATGACTTGATTTCACATTTTAATGTTATTACATTTCCAGTTCGCATTCGCTAACCGCTGGACGCAAATGCATCATCAATTGAATTGAAAGCTATTTGCTTATTATTCGAAACGAGCGTGCACTACAGCTGATTAAAACTCTGCTATTTATCTCATAAATGGATGATATATCATTACTGATGCTATATATTTTATATTTCTAAAACAGTTTTTTTTACTACTTCCTACGCTGTAGCACACAGTAGGGTTGACAGAGGGAACCCAGTATTAAGACACTCCGTTCGCCATTTTCCGCTTAAAGGTATTGCGTGTAGAGATTGGAACTCAACGCCACGCTTTACCTCGACATCAGGGCGAAGAAAGAAAAATAAAAATAGATTTAATTTTCTCAAGAGAGGATAGAGTCTACAACCGTCGCGCTCACATTCACACAGCTTTAGCCCTACGCCACGACTGGCCTCAATAAGTAGTTTCTATAATACATGTAAATACTGTTTTTAATCCTTTAAGCAAGGGAGGGACGAGCTCGAAGTGTACATTAGTGTAGCTGTACGGCATTTACTTTGATTTAGTTCTTTTGTATTGAAAAGTAACTTCATGGAGACTGGTCAACTTGTTGTTGTAAAACATTTTCAACCGTTTCAAGATGACCAGCTCTTTACTAGTTGTTTTCTTTCTAAATTTTTGTGTTTTAGTTTTTGTTTTTTTAAATATAATATGAAAATGTGAAATATGACGGTTTTGGAACTCCAATGTTATTTTAAAGATGAAGATATTTAATATATATTTATGTTTTAGTTTTATCCTCTACCCTCTATTTTACCCTCTTTAAGCCTAAAAGGAATGGGGATATTCAATTTTTGTTACAACACTCGTGAAATGGTTCATAGAATGCATAGAGATGCATACGTAGAGACGTAACAAAATTTTTTTTTTGTGCTAACAGTTTCGGAATAAAGTGGATGTGACTTATATCACTTATATACGGACAGACATATAGACATGAAGATTATATAAGAGATTAGTTTTTCGTTATTTAAAAACTCAAAAAAAAATCATATGTTTACTTTAATATTTTTCTTTTTACAAATAAATGCATTAGGTACATGTTACTAGAAGATGTAACAATAAGTTAAAATGTTATATTTATTCAGATTTGGCGATACCGCAAATAAGCTTAGAATATAGGTCGATTGTCTGTCTGATG
>DWGR01000580.1:0-21091 GCA_018247715.1 Heliconius burneyi | reverse complement strand
AAAAAAATATTGATGTGCAAAACACCACGCAGATATTCATTGCGTTTTTTCTGACCTTTCCCTAAGAGACGTTGCAGTCGTACATCGTTAGGAAACCGCTTATGCTACGTATAGACTATTATTTTTTTCTTAACTTTACGCTGTATCTTGGACCTAGCAGGTTAGGCAAAGGGTACCTGGGAAACTAATGTTAAGATACTCCATTCCCATTATGACACTTCCGTTCGTCATTTTCCACAGAATTCTCGGCGGAACTCAACGCCGCTTTGTCTCGTAAAATATCCTTTAGCTCAAAAAAAAATCCTTTCAGTAGGATTTGTATCCGCAACCGTCGCGCACCTTGAACCACGATCGCGTCTTAATACAAAATTTATTTATAATTTGTATATGAATACTTCTTCATAAGGAACCCCTGGCCACTGTAAGTGACATTTAGGCACATAAATGAGGAGTATTATTAAAATTTATCCTTGTCTTGAATTTGGTCTTTTTATTTTTAGAATGACAATGGGAGGCTGTTCCCAACGGCGCACATTTTTCTTATAACTGATTTAGAATTTTTTTTCTTCGTGGCTACAAAAATAAAAAAAATGTGATAAATTATTTTTTTATTTAGGTTAACTTACCTATTTTTATGTTTTTGTGATGCATGATAGATATTATAAAAATTAAATCAAATCAGCTTCACGCTATATCTCGCACACAGCAGGGTAGGCAGAGAGAACCTAACGTTAAGACACATCGTTCCCCATTTTCTACCAAATTCTGGAGGCATTGCGTGTTGAGTGGCAGAACTCAACGCTGCGCTTTGGTTCGATACCAGAGCAAAGAAATGGAAATATAAACGTAAATAAATATTTCACTTCCTCGAATGGGGATCGAACCCACAACCGTCGCTTTACAATCACACCCTTGATAACTCCGCCGCGACGGCCTCACAGATATATGTGGAATAAAATTATTTTTCTCTAAGATCACTCACTAATACAAGTTTTAAATGACAATAATTACGTAATGTGGCATGAAACAACGCCGCGTTTTGTCTTATTAGATGTGTGGCAACCAAAATATATTTCATTATAAGTAAATAATTTTTCGTGTTGAGAGGCGAACCCATAACTATCGCGTTACAGCCACACTTCTGTGTTCCTACACCACGACGGCCTCTTAAAATTATATATATTTATATAACACTTATAAATGTTTGTATGTAAGCCAAGGTTGTGATATTGGAATCGACTTTTATTATATCCGTCATCTGTCAGTTTCTGTGCAGGTTAAACAAAGTATGCTCGTTTTGAACTTTCAATTTAGCCTTCTTACAAGAGATACTATTATAAATGACGAAACAAAGTAAAATAAATCTTATTATTTTCGCGGAACCTATAAAATGGCGTAATATGAAGCATTTCGTAACATCAAAGTTGGCAAAGCGATACACGTCTCATATTAAATGAGATGCTTTATAACAAGATGATTTTATAAACGGTATATTGACTTTGTTATATGGAAGCTTAGTTTGGAATAAATAAATAGGCTTAACCCAGAGAAAGTTGGCCAGGCTTAGAGAGTCGTGGTTGTAAAAAGAAATAGTTTTTTTTTTTTTTAATATTGCATGATCGTAAAATATATTATTCCTTAATAGATAATTCTCGGTAGAAAAAAATTTAATATCTATCTTTACCTTTGTTTTTGCGTGTTGATTGCGAGTTCAAAATTGATGTTATATATGTTAAGGAATGAAAACAAACCGAAAAATATATTATTATCAAGGTTGAGGAAATCTAATGCTTAATTTTTAACTTGACTTAGAGAGCCTGTCGTCCCCACGCGCCGCCAATTTTTTAAGACATTAGTTGATGAGTGGAAGTCAAACTGCGCTTTGTGTGTGCATCTTACATCTATCTAGTTACGCAATATTATATAAATTCATTAAAGAGGTGGTTTTTACAGTGTAGTAGTAGAACCCCAAAACTGTTATCAATACAAGACTAAGTTCTACCACCATCATACTCTCTAAGCGGCAGACTAAAGAGTCACAAATAGTTCTTTTGAATAGCATCAAAACTGTTATTAAGTAAATTCTTAAATAGTAAAATGAAACGTCACAAACTTAAATATCATCCACACCACCTGGAAATGTGGCACTCCACTACTGGGCGGTTTCGTAGAAATTTCCTTCCATGCGCCACGGAACTGTGGAAAGGCCTACCCGCGGCAGATGTTTCCAGGTCGATATGATATGGGTACCTTCAAAACGCACCTATAGCTCCTCTGGTGTTGCACGGGGTCGCGGGCGGCGGTGATCACTTACCTTCAGGTGACCCGAACGCTCATTTCTCTTTTCTTTCTCCTATAAAAAAAGCAAACCAACTAAAATCAATATCACTATAGTTATTATTCGAAACATTGCGCGAGAAAATTGCAAATTTATGTTGCAAGAACTTTGTCTAATGGAATATTTTGGATGATTTGTAGAGGAAATTTCGTACAAATTGATCAATTTTTTGTGGGCACATGACTAACTCATCTTTATAGAGTGATTTTATTATGTAAATATTTTATATGACTAGCTTTTAAACGCAGCTTTGCCTCTGTTTTCGTATGAAAATCATTAACATATGACTCGATACATTTTAAGCGCTCGAGGTAGATATGACGGTAGTTCTGTAAAGTGGTAATAGCCTTCTTCTACAAATGGACTAACCTATACAAAAAATATTTTAAATGAAATCAATATATTGAGATTAGCGCGTTTAGGTAATCTCTTTTTTCAGTGTCACGCTGTTTTCCGTGCAGGGCAGTGTAAGTAAAGGGAACCTGTAAACGTAATGATAAGACACTAACTACTTTCGTTCTCGTGGCACTGCATGTTGAGTTAGAATTCAACGTCGCAATATAATATTTCTATTGATATTAAAAAAAAAACAGCTTCTCGCTGTATCCCGCTCCTAGCAGGGTAGGCGGAGGGAACCTAATGTTAAGACACTCCGTTACCCACTTTCTGTCGAATTCTGGAGGCATTGCGTGTTGTGTGGCAGAAGTCAATGCCGCGCCTCGACACCAGAGCGAAGAATCGGAAACTTAAACGTAAATATTCCTCTTCCTCGAGTGGGGATCGAATCCACAACCATAGCGTTACAGTCACACCCAGGCACGACGGCCTCAAATATCAATATTGATATTCATTCTGGTCAAATATTATTACTTATTTTGCTTTTGAAACAAATGAATATACGAAATTTCTTCAACTTACCAAATGAATTTACACATGGGCATATATTGGAATGAATGAATCGAATGAAAAATCGTAACACTACTCTGATTTGGTTTTGAGAAAGAACAATGTTCGCTTCACGCTGTATCCCGCTCACAGCAGGGTAGGCAGAGGGAGCCTAGTGTTAATATACTCCGTTCTCCACTTTCTGCCGAATTCTGGAGGCATTGCGTGTTGAATGGCAGTGCTCAACGCCGCGTTTTGCCTCGACACCAGAGCAAAAAAATGGAAATCTAAACGTAAATAAATATTTCAATGCCTCGAGTGGGTTTATTTTATATTATTTTTGTTTATTGGTATATACCAATTTGTAATTATATAATTACAAATAGAATCTGGACCAATAATATGTCAAGATAAAAATCGAATTCGTTATTAAATCACTCTAGTGCTATATAACTTAAAATAACAAACTTTAAGCACAAAGATATCTAAAGATAGATATGTCTATTCAATTAATGCATTCAAATAATACCCAGTTCTGGGCAGCTCTGGATTTAGGCAGAATATTGGCGCCCGCCTCCCGCCCAGACGTCAAAACAATGCTAGAGCACGTCAAAGCCAGGTTTTTATATAACGAATTGCCTTCACATTGGATACGCAAGGAATAATATTAAAATGTGTGCCGTTTTATGAAAAAATACGGTATAATATGTATGTTGGTATTACTTATTTTGCCATTGTAATGTTTAATGTTTTTTGTTATGCTTGGGTGATATGAGCTTATTTTTATTCTCTTATATTATAGCAGAATTGGCAACGAGAATTTAGTTTGGAGTCACACAGTTTTTCGATTCCCACCAGATTTCGAGATATTTTTGTCATTTAAGGAAATCGTGTCATGGCGCAGGGGTACAAGCGTAAAGCTGACTGAAATATAATTATTACTTAGATTTCCTCGTTCTGGTAACGAGACAATGCGCGGGGTTAAGTTATGCCGCTCAACAAGCAAATATTACAAGAATTCGTCGGAAACTGGGATACGGAATTGTCTTAATGAGAAACTGATTGTATTAGAAAAGTAGGTTCCCAAGTTTCCTCTGGTTACCCTGCTGTATGCTAGATACAAAGATGAAAATTAAAACCATGATCATCGGTTATGGTTCAACATTATTCCAAAACGCTTTCTTTTCTCTACCTATCACGCTCTCTGTATAGCCTACAGCGTAAAACTGAAAAAAAAAATCAATTTTAACTCGTTTGCATGTTAATCGATTAATGATTACAAATCGATTATGTATGCTCGATACGTAGATCCAATGAAAATATTGATTACACTGTTTGTACATAGCATCGCTGCTTACGTCCCGGTAACTAAACCTATTAGTTTATGCTAAGTATCTCATTAGAGTCTGTGTTCGAAATGAGCTTTAAGTGTGGATGTGTGTTGTTGTACATACATAAATGATTTTTAATGGAAAATGCATATATTTTGATTTAATAAGTATCAACTAGAGGTGTCTGTCGTGGCGCAGCGGCACAATGGTGTGACTGTATCGCGACGGTTGTGGATTCGATCCCCACTTGAGGAAGTGAAATATTTATTTATGTTTATATTTCCATTTCTTCGCTCTGGTTACGAGACAAAGCGCGGCGTTGAGTTCTGCACTCCCAGAATTCGTCAGAAAGTGAAGAATAACACATCTACTTACCCTGCTGTATGCGGGATACAGCGTGAAACTGAGTTATTTATTTTTACTAGCGGCATTGAGTTCCTCCACTTAACAACCAATGTCTCGAGAATTCAGGGAATGATAAAATATCAATTACAACAAGGAGAGTCGTCGTGGCGCAGTGGAACAGCGTTTGACTATAAGCGTGACGTTTGTGGCTTCAATTCCCAATCGAGGTAATAAATTTAATCTATATGTACTTCCTCGCTCTGGTAAGAAGACAAAATGTTGCTTCTGTTTTCTCCATTCGAAACGTAAAATCTCTCTCCATGGGATCTTTTATTTTGAGAAATGGAATAAAGATAACATTAAATTCATTTTTTTTTATTTCGTTTAACGAATAGTAAAAAATTCAGATATTCATTCAAATGCATTCTATTATAATACTTTACTATAAAATTTTAAATTGAAATACCACTTTTTTACATTTAAAATTTCAGAACCTTATTAGGTTATTTGTTACCACTTTAAATTCAGAACGCCCAGTGAAAAATCATAAAATTGAATAGAAATGATTGTGAAACCACTTCGATGGACTGACGAAATTCACGGTGAATTTTAATATGTTGACAGATGAAATTTACTGGAAGTCAGGTCAGGAAAATATGTTTAAAATTAAGTAATTGCTGGATTTCATTTAATTTGTGAGTGCTCTATAGAAATTGGACGTTCATACGAGCACAGTAATGATCTTAAGCTAATTAATTTTAAGGTTTCAGAGAAATATTGACAATTGAATTTATTCATTTTATATAGTCTAGTAAAGTTGTAGTAATTTGATGGAAAATGGGAAATGGAGTGTTTTAGCCCTAGGCTTCTAACTGTCCTTCGCGTGAAACTAAAAGAAAACAAAGTCATAGATAGCTTTCCATTGGGGTCTCTTATGACTTTACTATTTACTTGACTTTTTACTCAATTGTCAGTTATCAACATACCTTGGTAGATTTGTAATATAAACGAAATAACGATAGGTAATTTAAACGAAATCATATTATAGAGGCCGTCGTGGCGTACCGGCACAAGGGTGTGACTTCATGCGCTGCAAAATCGACTGGTTGTTCGTTTGATCCCTACTCTAAGAAGTGAAATATTTATTAACGTTTATATTTCCATTTTCTTCGCTCTAGTGTCGAGGCTAAGCGCGGCGTTAAGTTTTGCTACTCAACACACAATGCTTCCAGAACTCGGCAGAAAGTGGGGAACGCAGTATCTTAACACCAGGGTCCCTCTGGCTACCCTGCTATATGCGGGATACAGCGTGAAACTAAAAGGAAAATATATTTATTATATTCAAACCCTCTGGTAGGTTAAAGAGCGCTTTTTATACGCATTTTCGCGGATACCATGCGGAAAAACTGTAATTTCCCTGAAATATGATTACAGATTACATTCCTTAGTTATTATTTTATTATATATTTACATTTATAAGCAATTAAACATGTATCGAACATTATATAGCATGGAGCTACACCTAATTAGTACAAAACTAACGTTTCAATGAATAATTCAATACTCCAGTTATAATATATTTGATATCTTAATAACACCGTGGCTGTGGAACTACTTAGTTAACATTATTCAGAATTCAGCGGAAAGTGGAGAACGGAAATGCCATAATGGGGAATGGAGTGTTTTAACACTAGGTTCTATAATCCTATCATACTATGTGCAAGATATATGGACTATAAGACGGAAAATTTTGACAAATTCTCTATTGGTACTTCTTTAGCTATAAACAGAACGGTGTTTTTGGAAATGTTTACGGAAAAAAAAGATTTTAATTAAAACGACTTTATTTTGTGAATTTAATCATATTTTAGCGAAGATGAGACCGTCTTTCTGCAGAGGCATAGCGTGTGATTGTAAACGCGAAGAGATGTGGATTCGATTCCCCTTATTTTCATTTTGTGGATCTAGTAAGAAGAAAAAGCGGCGCTCGTCACGTATTTGTCTCGAAAATTGGGTGGAAAGTTTTGAACGGAGTGTTTTAACACTAGGCTCCCTGTGCCTACTTTGATATACATATAAATACCTTATAGCATCACTTTATGTTCCGTCCGAAATCACGTGCGGGTATCAAGCTGAAAATATCTTATATTGAAGTCTACGTTCCGTTGAAACACAGAAAAAAAATCAAGATAAGTCTAAGTCAACGGAATTAAAATATACAAGACGCCTTTATGCATCGTTTTTGCTGCCTTTTGTTAGAAATTCGCTGCGTAATCTAAACCTCTAAGGTACTTCCAATGGACTTATATGATTTATAGGTATTTCTTAGAAAAAATATTACAAACTTATAATTGTAGTTCACTTCATACAAAATGAGTCCTTACGTACACCAAGGTATATTTGTCAATTTTTGTAAATTGTTCCTTCCTGTAAACCTGCAGTATTGAAATTGGTACGGAACCTTCGATGGACAAGTCTGACTCGCATATAACCGGTTTTTTCTATAATGTAACACAGCGTCTATACATACGAGACTATATTATGTCCTTAAGAGAATTCAGTTATACATTAAGTTGCCTTCTTGACTATGTAGATATTATTTTAAAATATATTAATATTCAAAATAACAAATGTATATGTATATAACCTCCAGGCCAGGGGAACCTGGTCCCAAGATAATTCGTTCCCCATTTTCAGCCGAACTCTGGAAGCATTAAGTAGCGAAACTTAACGCCGGCTTTGCCTAAATATTAAATTTCCTCGACTGGGAACCGAACCCACAACCTGTCGCGTCTTTGTAACACAATATATACGAAACATTTATACCTAAATACTAATTACAAATGCAGCTGAGACCTAAATGATTGGTCAGTAAATAGAGGCTCGGTGTCCAACATCGCAAGCGTAATAAGCCGGCGTAACGCAAATTACTGGGAACCTCCATCCGGACGGTATTAATTGATTTCCATTTGATGCACCTGTGTCCTTTGTTGTTTTAACATTTTAAATGTAGGCTTTATTATTGGTTGAAAGATATGATATTTCTTTTAAGTTAGAGTATGTATTGTTGAAGAGGTTTTACAGGTGCAGTTTATAATCTGATTATAATCTGAATGTAATCGCGATGGTAGAGGGTTCCCACCTGGGGAAAATGGATAGTTTTTAATTATTTCCTTCCATGTACCGGTAATATGGTGGGTGGTTCCCTTTACCTATCCTGTCAAGCAAATAAATTTGCAGATTTTCTTATATATTATTAATAACGATAGTCATTTTGTTTTAATATTAAGATATTCATTTCTATCAATTAATAAAAAAATATTATACACTTAGAAAAATATAAAGCATTTCTTCCATTCAAAATGGAACATATATGTATCTATATACAACGCTAATAACGTAGATTTTCTCGTGTAAAATATATAAATATACACAGCAAATATTATGATAACTAGATAATAGAAATGCTCAAGTGGAATCAGGTCAAATGATTATAGCCATCGATAACCCTTATATGGAGTGAACAAACAAGTATTCAGTCTTCTATCATGCATAAAAGGATAGGTAATATCTAAAGCAATTTAGCAGACTATTTTATTTACTAGCCATAAAAAAAATTCTCCCAGGCCTCTTTGAAACTAATGAGGTCTGACTGTGAAACAATCGTTAGGGGTTCGATTACCACTCGGTGGAATGATCATATTATTATTGATGGCAGTCAGGTGATCAGCAACAACGCGTTGATGGCGATCTAATTTTTAATTATGTTACTTAATTGCCAAAAAAAATATAAAAGAACTCTTTCTTCATTCATTTTTTCTCTCATAGATTGACAACAAACATATTTACACAATCTGAGTATACACGTGATGGTTGCGGCGTCAATCCACATTCAAGAGATAACCGTATCTTTATCTTAGTACAAAATTAAAAAATATCCCATAGATGTTCCTATGGGATATCTTTTAAGATACGCAACGGATTTTCATACTATTTTGATAAAAAAAAAACATGCAAATAATGTAAAAATTAATCCAAAAATATGAAATATTTTTAATGTGTATCATAAATATATTTTTCTTTGCTTATCCTCCACAACGGGAAACATGGAAAACTAAATTTAATTAAAATGTATTTATTAAGGACGCTACGCAGTTCGATCCCCACTCGAGGAAGTGAAATACTTATTTACGTTTATATTTCCATTTCTTCGCTCTGGCGTTGAGGCAAAGGCGTTGAGTTCTGCTACTCAAAAAATACGGCAGAAATTGGGGAGTGGAGTGTCTTAATACTAGGTTCCCTCTCCCTACCCTGCTGTGCGCGGGATACAGCGTGAAGCTGATTTAATTTTGGTTTATTATTTACTATGCGGTTAAAAAAACTAGAAATGAATATGTTTCTATTTAATTATTAATAATTTTTCCTTAACAAAACCAAACAATTATTCATTCCCCTTTAGTATCAAGAGCGTATCGACTAACAATTTAATGAACCTGCCAGACAACTTACGGTGTGTAATTAAACAGACCCTTCCCATGGTGCCATACAATACGGAATAAATGCTTAATGAGATATGAGGGAACCCTCCCGTGACACACATACATGTAGATGTTGCTGAAAGCTGCTGTAATCTATATTTCTATACTCTTATTATTATTATTATAAATCTCATATATTTATTTAATGGATAGTGCTAAACTTACGGTACGGATCTAAGAAATTATATATTTTTGTAAAGCAAAATAAAGGAAAATTGTGTCTTAAGAGATATGAGTTTATTAGGAAAACCTTGTGTCGAACCTTTTTTATTTTATTTATTACCATTTAACAATTTAATACAAAAACATCAATCTCTCTCTCAACATCTGAAAACCAAAAAGGCAAAAGGCAAAGGCATATACGTATGTGGCAATTTTCATCTACGAAAGTAAACGCAGATTACGTATTCTGAGATTATAATCTGCTAAGCATACTTTTAGATAAGACTTTATAAAAAATGTGTGCTAAAAATTTCCAGCTCCAAGTGAGGAAAAATTGAAAGCAGATATCTTCGATGGATTTCTATTAACAAATTGAATTAAGCAAGGCTGAGCATTGTTTTAGACATCAATCATTTTCGGGAAATCAAAATACACCTGACTATATGGAATTAGTTAACTTATTTTTTTTATTATTATTAGGTATTTTTTTTTCACACTACGAACTAAAATAATAAATGACATTTATTTTTTACTTAGCCATTCGGACAGATTCACGAATAATCTGGAATATTTACTGAAAATATTATATTAAAATAATAGCGTACCAATGGGAAAACAAAATGAAACATGATTCTCTCTGCCTACCCTATTATTTTCATTTTTTTTTATCGTGAGAACCCTTTTACGAATACGTCGCCCAAGTGGGGGCTTAAGCGGGCTATGTATATTGGGCTCATGGACTCACTAAAACCTCACGGTGCTCCGCCATAGACCAGAGAGCCTAGAACTTCTTCCATAAATCCGGCGACCTCTCTGCGTGAAAGCATGAAGCTTTTTTATCAAATTCGTAAAAATTATGAATTTTACTTTCATTTTACACATATAAAACAATATTAAAAATACAATAACTATAACAGTACAAATTTTCAAATAATATATTTAAAAATACCCACAATACCAAAATAAATACCGCTTGGAAAATTGAAATCCCCAATCCTCTTAGCAAGAATCAACAATGAGAAAGTTTTAATCGATGAATAGTAAGCATTTGTATATGGTTCTTTAAATACAGTCAAATCCAGTGATACTACAAAAGCACTACAGTCGGTCTTCAATCAAATTAATTGGCCTACTCAGATAATTACAGTACATTTAATGGTTTCGGTTATATAGTTGCACCTGAGCTCGTTTCCATATCTGGATTGTTTAATATGCTTTTATTATAATGAAACTTTATGTTTGTTTTGGCGTTGTTGAAAGATTGCGAGGGTTTTGTGAATATGAATATAATCAATTATGTATATATTGTTTGGAGACCATTGTGTTGCAGTGGGACGAGGTTTGATTGTAAATGTGATGACAGTGGGTTTGATTTTCATACTGCGATGCTGATTCATCATTTAAAATGTCACGAATTTTGACGGGTATTTTGTCACTAATTTTAACTTGTCTCGTTTCTACAATTAAGAGGTAAAACCCAGTATTAAGACACTAAATTTCCGTCGAATTTTCGAGAAATTGTGTAATGAATGTCTGAATTCAACGCCGCGTTGTACCTTGTTACCAGAGCAAAGAAATTCACAAATCAAATAATTCCATCAAATGTTAATCGAACCCACTGTCATTTATAGGCAGACACAGCGTGACTGCGCCACGACAACCTCAAAATCACTTCAATAATTAAGTATACTCGTAAGCAGTTTGGCATTTACATATTTGACAATAGTTTCTACTAATCTACATAAATACATTCTAAAATGTTTAAATACCAAAGGCTAAACTAGCGCGAAGGCACGCGACGCACGTCTCGAACTTACGAAGTTTGGTAATAAAACATCGTTGTTCTAATATTGCTATATAATGTTCGTCGCGCTAATTTATGCCGTTGCTAAGTCATAAGGTAGGACAAGGCTGTCGGTGGATGTAAAATTCTAGATGAACTTATTATAAGTATATATTTTTTTGGTTTTATTTACCTTAGACTCCGATAACGCCATTACTATTGCGAACGCCTCGTATGTAGGTAGGAAACACACTATTCACACACGACAAAAACACCGTCGTCGACAGAATCGACGACGAAGTCCAGCTTATTCAACGGCTGGCCCAGCCGTTAGCTCCCTTAGATTAGTCTAATGTATCCCCAGTCGCGGCTTCATGTCGCGGCTGGCTTGCTTAGCATAGCTGAAATCCCAGTCCGCTCGACAGCCGCAAGCCGAGGTTAGAGTCCCGCAGTGGGTGCAGGGGGCGCAGGGGGCTTGCATTTCTTCAGGGACAGAGTACCCTCTTCCCTACCCAACCGGTGTCGCAGTAAAAGGGCTAACAATAGGGCTAATGGCATTAACCTCATGTTCAAATAAAATTTTGGGGCCAGTTGAATGAATAAAGTATATATACCTACATATTACAAGCTTAGACAATTTAGAATGCGATACTAATTGAAAGCTCTTAAAAAAATCACTCATTCCGTATTTGAATGCGAATACCGCAGGTTCAAGTTCATTTGGGGTGATAAAAAAAATGTCTTTATTGTTTTACATTTTACTTATTCTAATATAACTCGCAGTGTTTTAGTTGGAAAAACATATAATATTGTTTTTATTCATGCAACGATACCAAAACTGCTTAAAATATAAAGCATGAGTAAAATTACTAAAAATATTAATTTAATTAAAAATTTATAGTATATCCAGTAACTCTATATTCACGACTAAAGACTGCCAAGTAGCGGAGAAACTTGGCGATTTATTATCATACTCCTTTCTTAAAGTTTTATCTCAAACGTTAGGCGGCGTAAGCTGACACGTCGTACGCGGATGTTTTAAACTATTATTATTTTACTTAGCTTAAATAGGAAATTAAGACCTAGATATGAATAAATAAATGTAAATTGAGGCCAGTGGTGGCGCAGGGGCACAAGCGTGTGGTTGTGAACGCGACAGGTTGTTGGTTCGATTTCAACTCGAGGAAATCAAATATATATTTTTTTATTTACTCGATATGAGTGTATTAACGTTAGGTTCCTACGTCTTGTCTGACTACCCTGCTATGTGCAGATACAGCGTATAGATAAAAAAGTTTTTTGCTATTGCCTAGGGGCGCGTGTTTGCAGCGTGTGTGGCTGAACACACGACAGTGACTTCGATAATCATACATAAGCAATATTTAAAGAAAGGAGGATCACAGATCTGCAAATGCAAAAGAAGAAAGAGACAATTCCATAATAATTCCATTTCACTATAAGGATATAATGTATCTTAGAAAAAAGGGAAAAGAGTCTAATGAAATATCCACTACCAATGTCCTTTGTCAGCCAGATGCAGAAGATGAGGGAGGAACAAATACGATGAAATTTGACAAATTCAATACCGGGCATGGCGGTTCTATTGCGTAACAAGCATGCCAGTAGTTTTAAAACAATTTAAGATGATCTTAATGTCGTTTGTGGAAAACGCTCTAAAGATTAATTTGTTTTCACCTAACGACAAAAAAAGAGTAAAATAAAGAGAGAATATCTTTTCTTTTTTAGGTAGGGTTGGTAGAGGGCACCTGAGAACCAAAAATTATGAAACTCTGTTCCAATTAAGACTTTCGTTCCAATTGTTTACTACTGTACATATGTAAGTAGATATTTACATTTTACATAGTTTTATTATATGTTTGATCTCCACAGATTATATCACCCTTATATAACACAAGTGTCAATGGCGATGACGTCATCAGAAGCAAATCGCGAGCTGATTGGCTATTATGCAAATACACGTCCCGTCGTCTGCGCTTTACACCAGTAATAAAATGCCAAACCGCTTTGACAGGGGTTGGTTGGTTGGTTGGATAAATTAATTCCGTTTATTTTTCAATTATTATTTTATTATTTTTTAAGAATCTTGATTGGTACAGAGATTGCGATGATGCTGCGGTGATTGTGGGTTCCGATTCCATTTAAAGGAATCGGCTTATGATGTTAAAACATATTATTTTTATGTTTCTTTGTGTAATGCTGTTCAGAAATATTAATTGTACAGAAAACAAAAAAATCGAAGGTAGCTTGATAGGTGACTTGAATAAAGGGGTACATTTATCACGTCGGACCGTACTTAAAAACTTCCCTTTCGAATGGTCAAGGGGACAAAACGAGGTGTTACGTGTTACTTGTATTGCTCGAGGCTTTTCTTAAATTTTAGATAGAAACTTGAACACACAAGGGTGTGACTGTATGGCGAGGGTTATGGGTTCTGAAACCACCATAAAAATTACCATATTTTTAGAAAGATCAAAAAGAGATACTTACTGAATGTTGACGCCATACATATAATATTTGTCTATTCTATTCGTGTTTCACATATGAAGTATCTATCGAGAGGGAAGCAATTTTTATTTGAACTAATTGAAAAACGGTTTTAAGTACGTTCATACGTAAAAGCGTGAAAAACCAATAGATAGATTTTTATACTCAATATATCTAAACGTTTTATTTTATTTATATGTTAAAGAGGAAAATACAATTCGATACTAGTATTATAAAGCTGAAGCTGTTGGGTCGAGATCTTAGTTACTATTGATTCGAATTAATTATTTTTTCTTCATATATATATCGAAGAAGATTGTATCAGTAATCTGAGGCTTTAAGAATATGTTTAATTTTATACTCGAAGACGAGTGTAAAACTTGTACACTTATAATAATTACAATCTCAAATTATTAATTTGTAATTAAAATATACATTTATTTTTACATATATGTGTCATAATGATAGATTATACGATTAAAGATGGAAGAAAAATTCCGGATATCTCGGCTCAAGGGGATATCTGAAAGTAAAGATGAAGTTGTTAGGTTCAATTTCCACTAAGAAAATTGACTATATTTAAATAACATTCATTTTTCAACTCTGGTATACAAAACACAACATAGAGCTCCGTTACTCAAGACGAAATGGCCCAACAATTAGGAACGGAATATTTTACGACTAGGTTCCCTCTGCCTATTCCACTATAGGCTTACCTGCATTCATGCATACAACTGTTTTTTCCCTTTAGACTTAGATTCGAAACTGCAACCATGCTATAAAGTCATATCAATAACTACTTCACATTTTCCTAAATATATTACGGTAATATAATAAACTAAGTAGTAGACTACTAAGTATATCTTATGGTATAAATGTAGTTATACGAGCGGAGTTTTCGAAACAGACTTAATGACTTCCTTTTCCGTTTATTAATTACATAGAAAATCCATTAATTATTGTGCCCGAGGTGTTATTGTACGTGCAATGTACATGTGTTTGTCTATACGATGGTTCCAAACAAACTTTTTTTGTATTTCAAGGTATATTTATTATATTTTGTACGTATAATCTATATGACACTCCGTCCCCAACTCACTGCCCAATTTTCAAGACAACGCTGTCTGGTTACTACAGCAAAATATTTGTGCGTGTCAGCCATCTGCCTACCCAGCTGTTCGCGGGAAACAGCGTGAAGCTGAAAAGAAAATATAAATCCATAAACAGGTATATACATATAAAAATAAAAGAAATATATAAATTTTCCGCATCACGCAAGCATCCTGATTGAGCCTGTATTGTCCTTTATTTCGGGAAAAGTCACATGGACAAAGGGAATGCGGTTTCACGCTTGATTTATAGTGGTCCTCCCTATAATTTACAACCATCATTCGGATTACCGTATCTTTATCTTATTAAGACGTAAATTCATTGCTGCTTTTACTTTTACTTTATTTGTTTCTTTTCTTTTACTTTGTGAGGCTTGTAGGCATTTAATTTAGTGGTTTAGTTATTTTTAGATGCTTTTATTCATTTTGTCGTTTAAGTTAGTGTGTGAATTCTCGCAAACTCAATTTCACCCGTTTCTCAGTGTCCGATTAAGGTGAAGTTTGAATTACAATTTTAGTTCTGATGCCATTGAAATTACAAAATTAAATCAGCTTCACGCTGTATCTCGCACCCAACAGGGTAGACAGACGGAACCTAGTCTTAAGCACACTGTGAGTGGCGCCAACCTGGCCTCAAAATTGTTGGAAATTACATATGACCAAAAATATTGTTAATCCAAAAAAGCCGCCGCAATAAAGTGGCGGTTGAAAATTTTCGCACAACTTACCTAATAAGAGTATTAAATGGAACGGATTGATTTGTAAAATACAATGAAACCGCGTTTTAAAAGGTATTTTTAATTTAATATTTTATTTAAAAAATTTCTCCGAATTCTAGACATTACACGTTGATTGGTGCCTTAACACTACGCTAAGTGTTTGCTATCTTATCAGAGTGGATATATGGAATAATTTGCTCTTAAATGACAATTGAATCTACGATCCATTCCATTCATCGCATTTACAGAAATAACGATAGCTTTAAATCATTTAGAATATTGGTTTTACAAACGTTTAATAACATTTTTTTAACTATCATGCTTTGATTTTTTTTAATGAAGGGAATAAAATATTTAATATTTGTTCACTGTGGTAATGAGGCAAGGCCCAGCGTTGAGTTTCGCCACGCAATTTACAATGCCTTGAGAATTCAGCGGAAAGGGGAGACAAGAGACGGGAGAGTGTCTTCATGGGTGAACATTTTTTTTACGGCGTTGAGGTCTAGCTCAACACGCAGACTCGCGAAAATATGGGAAACGGAAACTCAGTTTTTTACACTTAGTTTAAGTTAAGTAAGCCTACCCTGCTGTGTGCGGGATACAGCGTGAAGCTGATTTTTTAATTTTTTATCGTAAAGCATAAAATAGTTATTCTGCAATAAAATCGAATAATGGTTATCCTTAGACAGCTTTGTGTAAACAATATCAGATAACAACCAATACTTGTAGTACACTGAACTAAGGGGATTCAACATATTTTATGGTAAATATTTTTTTAAATATTTTTCAAGAAAAAAGGAGTATTTTCAGGAATATTTATAACACACAATGAATATTTCAGTAAAATATAATTAATAAATAGCATTTACTCCTGCTAAATTAGAGAAATGATAACAACAAATATAGAAATTGCGATTTAGCTCCATAAGTACATGATTTAACAAGCTAAACCACTTGGATAATTCCTTAGAGACGCGGGTTCAAATCGCGTTAATAGCGTTTGTTTTTTTTTTTTATAAATTTCTCATAATTTATTTTATGACGTTACTTCACTTTGTGATACATTTCTTTGTTATCCAATTTCTGTCCAACTTTTAACATAAACTATACTAAGAGGATACTGACATCTCCTGTGTTGGAAAAGCACTCCCGGAGTCCTTAAGCTCAGGGCGCCCGCCGAATTCTTGTCTGAGGCGTACTTTCCACGACACCTACCACGCCTAACATAAGCTTTTGCAACCTCAGGGGTCTACTACGTGGGTACCTTCAAAAACGCATCTACCTCTAGCTTCTTGCATAATCGAAAATAAAACATATTATCTTGGCTATAGCGCTATAAGTCCTGTGGAACACAACAAAACAACAGAACTATCGTATGACAGAGTTTTTCTAACAAGTAAAGTTGTAACAAGCGGACATCAAAGGGCAAAAGACATCGTTATCTACTAACTTCAGTTTTATAACCGAACTCTATAAAGAGCTGTAACTCCATAGCATGGCCATGGTCAGGGGAGAGCCTTGCGTTTGAAGTGTAGGGTACCATTATTTACGATGATCGGGTTTCCTGTGTGTTCTTTATAATATTATGATGTTTTTGTTGTTTCATAGCTTGAGATTATGAGAAAGTTTAAGTTGAAATTTTTGTTTTGTAAAGGAATGGCCATAATGGCTATTTGATAAGCATTGTTTGGAGAAATGACGGACTCAGACTTTTAAGTTTTTATTCCACAGTTCAAATGAATGAAGTACAGTTCCGCTAGTCAACACGAAATGTCATTCGTAATTATTACAGACGGTTTTCAGATGGTTTTCAGGCGGACATCTGACAACGGAGTGTTTTGACACTAGGATCGCTTTACCTTTGTTGCTACAAAATCTTGGACCAGAATTCGATTGTACAATTTTTCAATAGAATCTTCTTTGTTTTATTTTTGCTTTGATCCAGCACATGTTATGAGACTCCGTTACAATCAAGACATTTTTATTCCCTTCTTTTCTCGCGGCATACCGTATGGGGTTTCATGGCGTATAGGTTGCCGTAGAGCGAGAAAATAAAATATTAAAATTATGAAATATATCATTCCCCGAGTGGAAATCGAACCCACAACCGTCGTGTTTACAATCACAGACTCTGCGCCACGATGTCAACATATAAACAAGTAACTCAATAACGTATTTGTTCTAATAATATAATGAAAATGGATTTAATTAATATAACATGTGACGTGTCAAACTGTTGTCCCTTATGATGTCAAGAGTGTTCAATTATACACTAAGCACGAGCGACTGGAGATTTCGTAGAACTAATATTAATGAAGGTTGTTACGTGGCGTACAATGTTGTCAAGACTGTAGTGACAGACATTATCTTCGCAACGATGCCACTGTGCGCGGTGGTTGTGTGTTCGATTCTAATTTGGGGATATAATTGTGATTAAAATAATGTCTCTTTGCCTGTTTGTAAAGGTAAATCGTGGCGTTGAACATTATATTTATAACGCGTTTCATCGTAGAAACTTCACAAATTAAATAACACGTCAATTTGCCTTGTTATTTAATTTTTATAAGACACGAGCACCTAGTTTATATAAGCGGAAAGAACCTACTTTCAAGAGACTCGGTTTCGGAATTTTGGCAAAAATAGAGAAAGAAGAGCCTTTCTTTACTAAATTCCAGCACTTAATAGGTACGCAAGCCCTCTTATACTAGGCAGAAAGTGGGGAACGGAAGTGTATGAATGGGAACAGAGTATTTTAACACTAGGTTACCAAGTTCCCCCTGCCTATGCTGCACTCAGGATATAGAGTAAACGTAACAAAAAAATTGTAATATCTAATCGATTTGAAAACTATTAGATATAAGAATATTATTACCTCAGCGGGAATTGAATCAATAGCCTTCGGGTTGACCACTGTAACACTTTGTGTATCCATACCTATATTATAAATTCTAAAGTAACTCTGTCTGTCTGTCTGCCTTTTATGCAATCAGGGTCAAACCCGTAATCCAATTGTAATAAAATACTCATATAGAGATACTTGAGGGTTTCGGGATGAACATAGGTAAATTTTTTGTCATATTTGTAATATTATGGATATAAACTAATATATTTCAATATTAATTAATTTGACATGTAATGTATCCGCCATCTTAATAACTAACGTCGTTGCTAGGCAACGGCTTACAAAGTTTGTTTATTGTTTTAAGAAAACGTTAACCAAGAGCGTGGCGCCACATGGCGGGCGCCGACTCAACCCTATGAGACATAAAAACAATGTTTTACAAAAATATTGCCCTTTAAATAATGTTTAAAAAAGTCCGCGATGGTATGTGGTTATCTCAGAGGGTTAAACCAAAGTAACCATTTTAATTTATTTACTTTAAATTAATCCGGTGTTTTTTAATGTTTTTCTATAATTTGATATTCGTCCTTATGAAAATAAATATAATAGTCAATTTTAGTATTTCATTTAGATTGGAATAATAGTTCACTGTATAATATTCTAATAAATAATGAAGGAGATGTCATTGATTCGAAATGACCTAACCTACGAGCTGCGTAGTATGACCGACGCGAACGGGCAGATGACTTTGACGGTTTTGTAAATTCCAAGCATTTTCGAACTATTGTTAATTTTTATGTAATTATTTGTTATTTATAATTAATTTTAACTACACTTTGCTTCTTAATAGAGTTCGAACTCAAGCAAATAATTCAAAAATTTAAGCAATAATGTTTGGTTATCTCAGTTCGTCATTTTCGTGGGGCTTATTATAATTTTTTCTCGCAAAAATTTTACAATTTAATATAGATAGATATATGTTTAGTTTAGTTTCAGGCCGTCGTGGCGCAGAAGCACAAGGGTGTGACTGTAACGCGACATTGTGAATTCGAATCCCACTCGAGGAGATGAAATATTTATTTAAATTTATATTTTCGTTTCTTCGCTCTGGCGTCGAGGCAAAGCGCGGCGCTGAGTTCTGCCACTCAGCACGCAATGCTTCCAGAATCTGGCAGAAAGTAGGGAACGAAGTGTCTTAACACTAGGTTCCCTCTGCCTACCCTGCTGTGTGTGGGATACCGCGTGAAACCGAAATCGAACCCACAACCAGTCGGTTTTACACTCACACCTTGTATCCCTGCGCCATGACTGGCCTCATAAATATATATGTAAATATATAAATATACCCATACATATATTACTATCAAATCTATTCTGATATATGCAAATCAGAGCTCAAGTTCCCACCTAAATTTGATATAATATGTATGGCTGATTGCGTGACTAGAAACTAACATATGAATAATTCTATATACATATAGTTTGTAAATTTCTTCTTTAAATTATTCACAATTTATAGAAGCTAAATAAATTTCTTATTATATTTTTTTTTGTAATATTTTTATAGAACAAAGTAGCTCTCTAAAGACGCAGTGGTGTACGCTATAGTTTTACTTAACGTAATTTAACGCAGTTTTTATTAAGAATACAATTTCACTTATTATTGTATTTATTATATGAAACATGTACATTATATTTCACTAGAAATGTAAGAAAATACTGTCTGATTACTTTTCTACTCTCCCTAATCTACCAAATTTCAACTTTCAACTTGCTAAGTCCAGTAGTTTTGTAGTATTTGACAATTTATTTCAAACATTATCGTCTTATTTTTTGTTTTTGTTACAGACATTGCATGTTATCAAGCTGGAATCGAACCTACAATCGTCTCATTTACGGTCTGCTCGATGATAGCCTATTTTAAATGTTTACTTAAAACCAATTAAGGTCTTAAAATAATTCTTCTTATTCTTAAAATAATTTAATCATAGATGATGCTAGAGAATTTAGAGTATAAGCATTAATTCTAAAGATTATCTACAAAATAGTGGCTTTTACATAAATCGTCTCTGATTAGACGCTGAATATGTAAATTTGGTGAGAATATCAGAGTTTGACAGCTTGATTGGATGACAAGTGCGTCAAAATTACTCAAAACGTTAAGAAAGTTAGCGATTTCAAATTATGTTACGACATATATTATTGTTATTATTATTTGTTGATATATATATATATATATATGAATCCCATTTTCTATGGAATAATAGATAAATACTGTCTTACTTAAGAAAGATAAAGGGTTGATCTGAATAAAATTCTAAACAAAAACGCTTCCAACGGAAACAGAAAAGCGAAAATCTTTTTAAAAATTTGACAAATACTTGTATATTCAACTGATTGTAAATGATATCTACGAGTATTTCTTCAACAGTGAACAGTTAGGGCATGCATATAATGGGGAACGGAGTGTCTTTACTCTAAGGTTCTAATGTTCCCAAGCTCCATCTGCCTTATCTGCTATACGCGGGGCTGAA
>DWGR01000579.1:0-21139 GCA_018247715.1 Heliconius burneyi | reverse complement strand
AAAGTAAATTAATATTTTATTTCATTGAGTGGAGAATGAACGCACAACCTTCGCATTATAGTCACAGCCCTTGTGCCGCTGCGCCACGACGGCCTAGACATGGTATTCTTTGTCATATTCTTCATTGCTGAGGATTGTGTCCGCTTTGGTATGCTCTGCTCTGGTGGGGGAGTTAACTAACTGTTTCCATGTCATATCCATCTTTGTATAATAATAACACGCTTACAATATATGCATGTATATACTGTACCTAGTATCCTCTGCACCCTGTTCGCCATCCTCCGGCAAGTAATGATCAAATAATCACCTGTTATTCAGCATAACGGTAATCTTAAAAAAGTATCCACGACGAGGAATCACATTTTTGTATAATAAAAAAATGTCTGCCTCTCAACACGCAATGACTCCAGAACCCGGAAGCAAGTGGGTAACGGAGTGTCTTAACACTAGGTTCCCTCTGTCTACCCTGCTGTGTGCGGGATACAACGTGAAGTTAAAAAAAATGTTTAAATTTTAATCCATGACACACAGAAGCAGATAGGTAAATACATACTACTACATATTTACATACATTGGAGTACAAAGATCACTTTAAGTTTCGTAGCAAATGTGCTCAAATTTAGATTGTTATATGATCGTGTGCTCAAATGAGTTTGTAACGAGTTGACGCGCAAATCTGCAAGATAAATATATGCTTGATATGATAACCTGCCTATTTTGACAGCGATTGATTGGAAAAGTTTCCTTTTGTTCGATAAACAAAGCAAATCTAAATTATAATAGATTAGAAAAACCTTTCGAAATTAAATTAAAAGTATTTTTATTTTTCAAATAGAAAGAGTTTATTTTAAAATATTACATATACAATTGAGAAAACTTTAAAATCGTAAATATTTTATGTTGATATAAAAAAAATTAAGACTGTGTTTTGTTATTATGTAAAAGTTGTGCATTGTTATTTTTCACTTAAATCTATACAACATTTATAAAAGAAGATTTAGTGTAATACATTCTAATCTCAAGACCTACGGGTCCAGATTGAAAACATTTTTATGATAAGTACCACTGCTACTGTCGTACCAGTGGTGAGTACACAACATTCTTTTCATTGATGGTCAAACGAAAATAGCCTTGCATTGGAGTGCCCTGGAGTTGCACAACCTAATTTCCCCTCCCCCTTTTTACCGTAGAACCTGTAGGAATACAGTTTCACGCCATCCCTACATTGTAGAAAATTCTAACGTACGAACGAAACGCTTTGAGAGTACATTCTCCATTCGCACTGCGAGAGAATGCAATGTGGGAATCAATAAAAATAGAGTAAGATTATGTAGCCTATAATATATAAATGTATCACTGTATAAATGCAAGTCTATTTCAGATTACAAAAATAAGAAATATTTCATTTTAACGTATTTATTCTTTTCTGTTTCGAAATGTAGAGAAATCAATTACAGTGTTAATGCGCAAAGTATCAAGTTAATACTTACTGGGGCGTTATACTGGTTCCCGATAGATAAGTCTCGTGGAATAGTTATCGGACCACAAGGGCTGTAAAAGCTAATTGGCGGGCTGGCACTTACGGACTTAGCCTTAGCTCTGATAATACTAGAAATAGCATATGTGAGATTAAGATATTATGTTTATCATTTAGATTAAGATACGATAATAAGAAATATAATATAAGATATTTTGAACTCTGATTTTGAGGCCATCGTGGCGCAAGAGTATAGTATCGAACCCACAACCATCGCATATCAGTGATATGGACAGAGTTCGATTCCAACTTAGCTTAACAAATTATTTTCATTTCTCTATTAATTTGTATGCCAAGGCGGTGTAGTTCCACTACTTAACATATACTTAAAAAGTATCTACGTCATTTAATTTGTTAGTTATATAATATGAAGAAATATTATATATTGTATTTAAATATGTAAATATTTCGTAAGTTTTTATTGATTAGTTACTACTGTATATGGATATTTTATTTATAAAAAACATATCCTTTCTGTTAGACTCTGTGTCGTGTTGGCAGTAAACGCCAGGGTGAGATTGGGAAAATTAACCTCTTCCGAGCGACCCCATTGGTGGACTATGATTAGTTTGTAATTTGTGATAAACCTTTGTGAATTGCGGTTGGTTTATACTGAGGCTGCGGAGCGTTGACTCTCACAGATTACAACATTATTTTTAATTGACAAATTATTTACTAAAGGTTAAACTCGTATACCTACATTATGAATCTAATTGAAGTCACAGTCACATGTCAGTGGTTTCAAAAGTGACGAACCGAATTTTTATGAAAATGGAGTAGTTTGAGGAGCAACATATAGGCTACTTTTTGTCACAGGATCCCATAGGATTAGGATTTACACGGAAAAAATAACCTTTTTTTATGGTAAAAGCATGGCAAACGAGCGTACAGGTCACCTGATAGTAAGTGATCACAGCCGCCCACGACACCGCGTAACACCAGAGGAGCTACTGGTACGTTGCCAGCTTTTTGGGTGGCTGGGCCCCGGAGCCCGGCATTACCTAATGCGAAACGCAGTGGCATAAAGCCACTACTTCACGCCGGTTTTAAATGCCGGGGGTGGTAATTATCCGGTCGAGTCTGCCCATGCGTGTCGCCATGGCTGGCGGCGTGACTCTCCCACTCGTAAAACCTAATTAAAAAATACCATAAGGAAACGACGGAAAGCTTAATTTAGATGGAAATTCTAATTCTGGAGGCATTGCGTGTTGGGTGGCGGAACTCATTGCCGCGCTCTTCGCACTCGACACCAAAGCCAAGAATGAAAAAATAGTATATTTCATTTCCTCGAGTAGGAATCAAACCCACAATCTATCGCGTTGATAGTCGCACGCTCTGAGCCACAACTGGTCATTCTTGTAGAGCAATTACAAAATGAATACATCAAACATGAAGGTCTTCGGTTACTAAGTGATTGACAAACAATGTACAGCCGGAATCACGCGGCGTAGAACGCTGAATACAAATATAAGGAATCTAGGAGAGCAATAAGATGGTAGAAACATTTTGATACTCAAAGCAGTTGAAGTTGTGAGCTAGAACTCGCTTAAAATAAAATAAGAATATTCTGGACGATAAAAGTATAGAAATGTTATTTACGTGTAATGTACCTCTATAATATCGCGCACATGTTGCCATCTTTGGATAGTCTTGCATAAAAATTTTTCGATCACAGTGAAGTTATATCAAAATAATCTTGTATAACAAGATACGTTTATATTGGATCTAACTGAATTATGATCAAAATATTAAACTGTTACATATCTATGTGTATACATTTTTGGCATTTGATGTTGATTAGGAAAAAAATTACCCATTAACGCGCTTAAGTACGCTTTTGAACAAAGAGTAAAACCAGGATAAATGCTCCAAAGATAAATGTCCCACTTTCTAAAAACTTATCTTAGAAAAATAAAAATGTAAATATTATATATGTTTTGTATCTCTATTTTTTTATCATGTAGAAAAAATTTGAGCATTAAGAACACATTAAGGAGACAATCATTATTTTTCTATTTATTTTTCTTAAATGTTAAAAGAGCTATGACAATCTAAAAGGATTTTTAAAAGTAGATACATTAAAGATATGAATAACGAGCCCAAATCAGCAAAACCTTTTCACCACTGAATTTAATTAGTTACACAGACAACAAATCCGCATACATTACTTTTCTTACATATTGGTTTACTTTTTATTTACGGATACAATGTAAAATTTGTAATTGATAAATCAAAAAACTAATTGAAAATTCAACATTCATCCTTTGATTAAACTAACTAAATTCAAAGAAATTATTCTGATAATGCTTATACTTTTGAAATTAGGAGGCTGTTTTGAAATGTTTGTCTATGTTTAGAGTCAGAGTATGCAAATGTGTACTAGGTTTAGGTATAATGTGGTGGGTTGGGTATGAGGTGGATTGTAGGTAAATGGTATATTTCCAATTAGTTACTATTTCTAAGAGACACTTGAGATAAAGGAAATAAGGAAATGTTATTTATATACTCATTTACAAGAATTAAGGAAACACAAAGGTAATAAGTTTAATGATGAGGTATACTGATAGACTTATATCTTTTTTTGCTGGACTGTTATCCATCACATGTTCCAGATAATCAATTCTTTTATATCAATTATATGTTACCTATGTCTTGACCAGCTCTAATAGCTGCACAACAAGAAAAACTAAATTCAAACCCGTCCAGTAGTAAAAAAGCTGTGCGTGTACAAGCAGACAAACAGATAGACAAAAATATTTAAAAATCTTACATGCATTCTATTAGTACTTTTACATCCCCCTACATAGTTTGTTCGCAAAAACATATTCAATGAACAGACAAATTATTTTTACTGTATTACTAATAGAAGAGATAAGAGATCATAAGGAATCCTGCGAGTAAAATTAATTAAAAAAAAAACAATAAACATGTCAAATAATATGAATACTATAAGAAGAGTAATATAAGAGTCATTACATTACATGAAATAATTGATCAGTTTAATTGAAGTCAGTCGCGGCACTGGGGCACAAGCGTGTAACTGTAAACGCGACAAGTTGTGGGTTCGATTCCCACTCGAGGAAATGAAATATTTGATATTTTCATTCGTTCTCGTGTCGAGGCAAAGCGCGGCGTTGACTTCCGCCGCTCAACACGCGAAGTAGGGAGCGGAGCATGCGGGATACAGCATGAAGCTGAAAAAAATGTTGCGTAAATTGAAAATGTAATTAATATCAATGTGAAATTGAAAAGTAAAATCTGAGGTTTAAGACAGCAAATTTGAAGTTTATAAGAGTCACAATATATATCTTGTAAGGTTATATCAATATCTTGTTAGATAGCTTGCATCGTAATGTCACATCAATTTAATTTTTTGACACCTCGTCTCGAATCTTTAGGATAAACATTAGGATAGTTAGGAACCGACTTTTATTTTATTTATGCCGTATGAAGCAGTTATTAGTTATTGTATAATTCAAAGTCTAGCTAACTGTATTACGACGTCTTGAAACTGAAAAACAAAATAAAACTATATGCCTTCTCGTGCCTTCTATCCTATTACCGAAAGGATAGAATAATTCAAGAGAAGCTGGAGTTGAGGGTCTCGATCGCAACGACTTCATTGTGAAGCACAGTAAGTTCCGACGAGGGTCCGCAGGGTTTTACGGTCTTTATTATTGAGCTATAAACCATAAAGGCACCCCGCCATATAAACGCTAAAACAAAACACGAGCGGACGCATATTATCTACTTTATACACTCCTGCCGACTTTGTAATATAGGTACAATAAAAGGAAGTTGAGATATTTAATCTGTTCCAAGATTTAGAAGCGTGTGGAGGCCGTCATGGTGTAGAGGCGCAAGAGTGTGACTGTAACGCGACGTTTGTGGGTTCAATCCCCATTCGGGGGAATGAATTATTATTTATTATTTTTTTTATTTCTTCGCTTTGACAATAAGGCAATAGAATCCGGCATTGATATCAGCCATCCAACGCGCAATAACTTCACGAATAATTCCACGAACAATTCAGCAGAAAGTGGGGAAAAGAATGTCTTAACAATAGCTTCCCTCAGCCCACCCTGCTGTACGTGAAGCTAATTTTAGAAGCGGTATAATAAAATAATAATAGCTTAATAATATTGTCTTTATTGACACAAGTGGGGTGTACAAGCAAAAGGGGCTCAAATTACTATTTTACCATGGAAAACAACCATTCTCTACGATATTGTGTAATATTTTACGATGAAGCCATAGGCCGTTATACTTGTTTAATGTAGAAATTTATGTGGTACTCTCATATATGTTATGTGGTATGTGTATGTAAATACAATGTATAGGATATGTAAATGTAATGCTGTGACATGGTATTCTACATATTATAAATGCATTATAAAAATACATGTCAATAACTTAATGTAACTATTTTTTGAATGAAACTATTTTAACCGGATTAATCGCGGATATTTAGGATTTAAAATTCCAATTTTTTAACCGATCACGATATTTACTTTTTTTATTTAAACTATTGTTAAGTTTTCAGAATAAGAAACTATAATAAATAAATAAAGTAAAATAGGTAGATGTAATATGTACCTCAAGTAATGTATTAAAATATAATATATTTGATTTACATATTATTTTGAAAAGCCTATGAAAAATAGAAAATAGCTGGACAGAAACACTTTTTAACAACTATACATTTTACCCCGCATTGAAGAGGACTCCAACACTTTAATCTCCATTTTTCTTACCAATTGCCTCAATCATTAGAGCAGAAGAATGTAAATGATTAATTTCAGCAAGTGGGGATCGATCCTAAAATCAACATATTTACTATCAGACCCTGTCATCCCTGTGTGCCACGATAACCTCGTAATTACAGTTAATAAAAAAACCTACTTATTAACTCGTAGAACATAAAAAATAACTTAGGCAAGAATCCGCTTGTCGTAAAAAGTCATACTAAAGAACTTGAACTGTAGTACAATAAAATATAGAACACAATTCCTAATGATTTAGTTACAAAACTTTGATACTAAAACAATTGAAATAAAAGTTTAAATTTTCTTTTCTACGCAGTGGTCGAGGAGGAGGAGTTTGTAAGTCGTAGACGGAACATTATAAACTAATAATGAGACAGTAAAGTATAATAAAACTTGTATATGCCTAATTTACATAGAAACAAACAAACTCTTTGGCTATGTAGGAATTATTTATATTGATATATGTATATATATATAATATTTGCGAGACAATATAGCAATTTATAACTCACTCACAGGAGCAAGCGTGTGATTTCCACCTTCCACCAGATTGATTGAACACTTAATGCCTCCAGAATTCGGCGGAAAGTGGGGAGCAGAGTGTCTTAACATTAGGGGGATCTAATGTTAAGACACTCTGCTCCCCACGTGTTGCCTACGCTGCAACACGTGGGATACAGTGCAAAGCTGAAAAAAATAAAATAAAAGTAAACATAATATGCAGATGCTAATTTATTATGCAGAATAGTGCAGCGTAATTACAACGAGATGGTAAGTAGATAGTGTATTAATTAACTTTGGTGCATTTACCAAATCAGTGATTTAGTTATAGGTATTACTAACATATTACTGTGTTCACAGGCATATATTTGCCTTTTGCCCTGTTAAGCATTTTATGACCGACATACTAATGTTAATTGTACATCTATTTTTTATCAATATATCTTTTAGTATATCATTAATATATCTCTGAAATAAAAATCAAAACCAGCTTAACGCTGTATCCCACACGCAGTTGGGTAGGCAGAGAGGACCTAGTGTTATAACACCCCATCCCCCATTTTCTGCTGAATTCTGGAGTCAAGCGTATTAAGTGGCTTTACTTAACGCCGCGTTTTTCTCTCGACACCAGAGCGAAGAAATGAAAACGTTAATTTAAATAAATATTTTATTTCTTCGAGTGGGGATCGAACTCATAACCATTTATATAACCCCTTAACCCTTGCAGTTGCGCTTACAGTCTCATTTTGTGCCCCTGCACCACGACTGACCTATATTATTATTATATATCGACTTATTAGAAAATATTAAAAATACAGTAAGTGATAAGTTAGAGTTCCATCAATTTCGTGGACGTTAGAAAATATTGTAATGAAGTCTGTATTAGAGCTCGCCGTGCTCGGGACGGTACGCTTTGTGATGCAAACCACGTGTTGGGGATGTATGGCCTATATTCCGTTTTGTTTTAAGTGAATACAGCTTTTGTTGGATTCTATAGGACAATGAAAGATTCATGAGCGCCATCTATCTTTTCATGTATATTATATATGTATAAAAATAACATTTATTTAATAACTAGCGGCCTGCCAGCGGCTTCGCCCGCTTGAACTACATGATTATTTATTTAATAAACAGAGTTGACTGACAGTCAAATGTGTTGATGTCAATGAATAATATAATTTAGTCGTTCAGAAACAGTCTTAAATGTTAAATTATAGATTTGGGTAAGGATTTACTCGTATAATATTCTTTGTAAAATAACTGTAACGGTTGCATATTACAAAAAATAACTAAATCGATTCGAATAATCCAATATCGAAATCAAATTCAAAATAATTAAATAAATAGAATATCGAATCGATCGATATTCATTTAAAAAACTCCTCCTTATTTTGTAAGTCATTTAAAAATACAGATTTATTATAAGTATAGATACGGCGTGCTCTATATTTGCAGGCAAACTCATGCCTTAACTTCATTCAAATGCCGATGACTTTTTTTGATGAACCCATTTTGATGAAATAAACCTAACATGTTGAGTTAAAACAAAGAAATTGGTGAAAGTTTGAAGTAACTCGGTAAACTTTCATAGATTGGCGTGACCATACATACAGACAGATAAGAAATTTAAAAAAATATCTATCCATTTCAATTATAAATACAAAATGTACAGACATAAATATTTGTACTGTCTTATAATAAGTATAGATGATATTATTTTCTCTTCTTTCTTTATTATTAAATTTTATACATTAATTACGCTTATCTACAATTGTAGCCTGATCTAGTGTTAACATACTCTGTGTACCGCTTTCTCGTAATCGATTCTCTCAAGTTATGGAACTCATAATCGTCGAGTGTACGGCGTCAATGAGACGAAATTTTAATATATACTTTTATTTATTTTATTACAGAAAATAAAATAATAAGTTTTAGTTTTGGGGTTGGATTTTCTTTGGTAATTGTTCTTATAATTCAGAATACATCTACTGCTATTGAAAGTGTAATAAAATGGAAAAGCAATCAACGGTTTTATTACGTTGTAAATCTGAACATTTATTGTTTGTTGGTACGTCTGTACGTAACGTAAGCGGCTTAGCGGTTACATTCTTCGCAATTACACTTCGCTTTATGAAACCAATGTGAAATATATAATTATATTGAAATGTCCAAATAAACAAAAGGTTGTTTTTGTGAACATTACTCACTTATTTATTTCCATATAACAACAATAGGTAACGTCTGCTGTCGATACAAAACATTTTACTTTTTAATTATTGTTTTTGTTTGTTTAAATTTGCTAAATTTCACTGAAAACTATGACTGAACTATGTTTTGTTTATTTAAATAAGAGTTTTCTTAATAATTTTCCTTTATTCCAATTTTACAAGTGAATTATGTTGATTTTTGTTTTTTGCCATAGTTACACATAAATTAAAATATATTGATTTTTATTTTAGGCTATCATTTGTGTGTTAAGGCCGTTGCACAGGCGCACATCCGGGTGATTGAAGATACGACGGATGTGTGTTCGATTCTCATTTGCAAAGTATTAAACATTTAATATTTTCATGTCCTCGCTCTGGTAACGAAGCGAAGGGCAATGTTAAATTCCGCCTCTTAACATGCAATGAGAAGAAATTCAACAGAAAGTGGGCAACGTAGTGTCTTAACACTATGAATGAATGTATAAAATATATACCTATATCAATAAAGTTTAAATATATACAAAATAACTTTTGAGATTATAGTAAAATTTACATAAGAATATAAGAATTCATGGCTAAATATCTATATTAATCATATATTTTGAGACAAAAAAGTTAGTGACAAAGTGTAAGCAAGTATTCCAAACTGATTGCACACAATCCGGGGTGAAGTTGTCGGCAGCGGTTTACCAGGAGAGTGGTTAGTTGTGTCTGAAAACCACAGAGACTAACTTTCATCCATAATCTATTAACATTTGGCTAATAGTTATTATTATTTATTAATCAATATCATCACATACTGTGCCAGTAGTGGTTTGAATGTAGAAATAATAGAAAGAGCAGCGTCACGTTCCAATTATTATAATGAATTCTCTTGTTTTTACAGAACACAAGTAAGCTTATTAAGTAGACTCAATTAAAATAATGTTTATATGTTAAATTTGTACGGTATACAAAGTAAATGCATTTCCTCATTCACAACTTACAAAGTAATGTATTGTTAAAAACAATATATTGTACGGACAATAGGAAACAGAATTATTCTATATATTGTTGCTAGTGCTATAAACACTAGCAACACTCTATATAAAATTACAATATATTAATAAAATTAATGTATCCATTTATTTACAATTTACAAATAATAATGTCATTACCATATATTAACTAAATTGATAATAACATTCTCTTTTAATGTATTAAAATAAAAGTTTTACAATAGTTAAAGTAATGCTTCCGTACATTGTTGCAAATGCTGCTTGCTATAAGGCCATCATGGCGCAGTGGGAGTACGTCTGATTGTTATCCACGGATGTGGGTACGACATTCGTTCGGGGGAATTTGAAAGTAATTTATTTATCTCAATTCCCCGCTCTGGTAAATAAATCACAGCTTTGAGTTCCGTCACTCACCTCTACCAAACTTTTTATTTGGGTAAAAACGTGAAGCTGTTTTTTTATATTCATACATAAGTACATTATATATAGGTATATCACATCGGTACGAATATATCTAAAATAAAATTTATTTCCAGAGGAAAGTTGTGCCGCAGGGGCACAAAGTGTGATTATAAAGCCGACTGGTTGTAGGTTTGATTCCCACTCGAGGAGATGAAATATTTATTTAAATTTTCATTTCTTCGCTCTGGCATCGAGGCTAAGCGCCGCGTTGAGTTCTAACACGTAATGCCTCCAGTATACGGCAATACAGTATAAAGTGGGGAATGGAGTGTCTTAACACTAAGTTCCCTCTGCCTAACCTGCTGTATGCGAGATACAGCGTAAGCTGAAAAAAAAACAAATTCTTAAAATAGGTTCCTTTAAAGTAAAAAAAATAAGTAATCAACAAATAGAAAGACTCAGTGCAGCTTTAGTTCCACCCGAATCATGTATTTATAGCCGTATTTGCGGCGACGCGACCACAGTGGAGTAAATAGATTTTATCTTTTTGTTAAGCACCCTGTAGTGGTCGCGGGTCACAGATGGTCCAACTGCGCTCTGACAGCTTTGTGTACTGTAGCGACAATTTTAGCATCCTCCACAAGCTTCCTCACTCCTTGCCTTTACACTGGGATAATGTGAAAACTTTGGCTTCTTTTCAACTAATGCCTGGTTAAAGAGGCAGTTTTAAACTTAACGTATACTTATTTTCTAAGAAAATATAATAAAGTGGAGAATTAGTAAAGACGTAGTATTTAACTCTGATATATTGCTAGATCATATTTCTGTTCTAAGGCCTTCGTGACGCAATGGCACAAGCGTGTAAAGCGGGTGATTTGGGGGAGTGAATTATTTTAGTTTTCCCAATCCGGTAACAAGACAAAGCGTGTTGAGTTCAGCCTCTCAATGCGCAACGCAATGCCTCATTCGGCGGAAAGTACGGAACGGAGTGTCTTAGCACTACAGTCCCTGTACCTGACAGGGTGCTACAGACGAGATACAGCGTAAAGCTGAAAAAAAGAGTAAAGAAACATTTTATTTCGAGTTCAAAATTGAATGTTTTATGAAAACAAAAGAATTAAATTTATTTCTTCTTGTCAAATCTTAACAACTCCGGTTCTGTTTTCATAGGAGTATATTAGCATTGCGTGACCCTAATCTAAGGCTCGTAATATTAATACGCAGTATTATGTACAGATAGATTAACGTCATAGGTATGGAGCTCATTACAATTATTTAGTAATACATGTATGTGCAAAGGCTTAATTCAGCAGTATCGCTTTGATACTAGGAATCGTTGGATTATGAAGGGATTACATCATTAATAACGAATATTAATTGGTAAGTAGAGCCAGTGTTCTCGTATTACATTTATACAACTAGTTACACTTTATTTGTTTAGAATAATAATACTCTCTAAATTGTTTTCTCATGTATTTAAAAGTGAGTTGAATGAATGTGTAAGGTTATAGGTTCGATTTCTATTTGAAGAAACGAAATATTTAATATTTTCACTGTCTCGATTTAGTACCGAGGCAAGACGCGGCGTTGGGTTCCGCCACTCAATATAGCGTATTGAGAGTTCAGTGCAAAATAGGATTGATTGATTGATAGACTGTAGTTCAATAAAATAATTATATCAACATGATTCTACTTTATATAGTCCGTGTCCAGTGGGCCCCTATTGTGAAGTGTAAAAGAATCAGGTTTCCAAAAAGTTATGAAATTAGTCCGGTTTAAGATTTTCAATTAACACATGAAATATTTTTGATACTTTAAGTTTGGCTATTTCTGTTGTTATGTACGGAATATACAAGTAATGGTCACAGTTACAATTATACTTACACTCACGGAATTGTTCGACAGCGTTGTAAATAAACTGTAAACCAAATAGAGGTTTGTGTTCTAGTTACGACGAGGCCACTACTTATGTACAAGATGTATGATGTATGTCATTCAGACATATCGTAAAATGGATTAATTAAACATATATTATTAACTTTTAATAATGTCAATTATAATGATATAACTTAAGAAAAATTGATTGTCCATTATTATTTATGTTAATGCAATTTTACAACTCAAACAATACTCGTATGTGTTTTGATAAATAAATTGTAGACAATGGTGCCATCAATACTTACCAACGTCGCTAGAAACGCTTATTGTTCGCGAGGCGTAAGCTGACATTTATATTTGTGTGAGTGATCACTAACAGTAGAGCTAGAAAAATAGTACCATATAAAAAAATATACACCGGACATTGAGCATTGACATAAGAGCTTATTATTATCACTGTCGTCTGATTTGTCATTAGAATTAAAAGTAGACCACTCCGTTAAATTCTAATTTTTCTACAATTTTTTATTGCTTAGTCAGATAATTTTTCCATTTTTGCACTGTGATCGTGCCAATTTCATTTCTACATGTCATAAATTAACTCAAAATTTAACTATTAATATTTAAATAAGTGATGCTGCAATCGCTACATTACTATTACTATAAGGTGTACTGGTATAGAACTTAGTTGTCAAAAAAACAGTATAAATTGGTTTAGAACAAGCAAATAATGTGCAAATTGATACTTACGTAATAGCACTCACACAAATACAAAGCTCAGCTTATACTCAGCGAACTTTACGTATTCAAAATTTGAGAAGTCACACTGTTAGAATTTGGATTAGCACTGCGTCCAAACTGCATATTGATACGTTTGTCACAAATTACGCTTCTGAGATATGAAATAAATTATATTTATTTAATTTATTTATGCGTGTCGGTACTCGTCGATAAAGATCAATTTATCTGTTATATCTACTTTCATGAACCAGATAAAGTAAATATTAAAAGTCAAAAAACTTACTGCTTTTTTAAATTTATTTTAATTATTAATTTAAATTGCTTTTATTCAACTATTTTTATATTTACGAGTACATTTGCTGCTCAATAGCGGCGTTGAGTTTCACGACTAATCACACAATACGAGTACCTCCAGAATTCAGGGGAATGTGATGAACGGAAGTAACTTAATGGAAACGCAATGTTGTTAGCATTGCGTTAGGTTCCCAGGTTCCATTTGCGTGCTATTTGTGAGTGCAGTATGAAGTATTTACTTCAAATGTATTTCTTATTACAAAGAATAATTTGTTTGTTTAGAACTATAATATTTTCAAACTTAAACCGACCATTGTTGGGACTATTCTCCTTTCCAGTCGATTCGTTCGTTCGAGTAGTCGTTGACTACTTGAAGAATCGACTGGAAAGGAGCAGTTCCAGTTCCCAATAATACTTCATAGTCATAATCTCTTATATAATATTATTTTTGCGGCACAGGGTCTTGTTTTAAAAGCGATGATTCGATATCCACTCGAACTGAACTCGAATTAATTATTTTCATTTTCTCGGATTGTTTTTTTTGAGTAATGTTGTTTAGGAAAAACAAGGCTGGTTATTTTTGTACGATTATCTATACCGTTGTTATACACTCTATATCATAATTTTAATCTTTTGGGATTTTATTTGACATTGCTTGCAAAAATTATCGTATTGAATATAGAAAACAATAATTTTAAACGACTTTTTTATTGCCTCATATATGACAAGGTTCATGGTTATAATGTTTATTCATCCTATCCATGCATAGCTAATACTACGTGTATAGTGTTAAATTTAAACTAAATGCTTCTTGTAACAGTTACTCAGAATGCACCCAAATACGAAATCCCAGTTGAACTCGCCGGTAGCGGTTTACCGATCGAGTGGCTAGTCGTGTCTAAAACCCGCAACGAACTAACTTTGCTTAAACTCCAAATTCTGTCAACAAATAACAGTAAGTAGCTCTGCACGCTTTCATTGCAAACTACTCTCAATATGAAATTGGTAATTCATTATAATGTAGACTTTATTTTGCTTTAGTTGAACTATCATATTTTCTGTAATTAAATATTTATTTAAATTTATGTTTTCATTTCTTCGCTCTGGTGTCGTGGCAAAGCGCGGCGCTTTTTTTTTATGGAAAAAGCATGGCAAACGAGCGTACGGGTCACCTGATAGTAAGTGATCACCACCGCCCACGACACCGCGTAACACCAAAGGAGCTACTGGTGCGTTGCCAGCTTTTGAGGCGATTGGGCGCCGGAGCCTGACATTACCTAATGCGAAACGCAGTTGCATAAAGCCACTACTTCATGCCGGTTTTAAATGCCGGGGGTGGTAAAGATCCGGTCGAGTCTGCCCATGCGTGTCGCCATTGCTGGCAACGTGACTCTCCCACTCGTACTTTAGTCGCCTCTTACAACACCACCAGTACCAGGGTGATCCTATTCTAAGCCGGGAATACACGGCTTACGCTTAACACGCGATGCCTTCGAAATTTAACGGAAAGAAGAGAACAGAGTGCCTTAGCACACGGTTCCCTTTGCCTACCCTGCTATATGCGGCATACAGCGTGAAGATGATTTAATTATTTTTTTATTTTATTTCTGTACGTATTTAAACGAAATATGAAAATGTGTGCCATCTACGATATGCAATTACATCAATTACCATAATAAATATATTGATGACAATTTTAAAGTTGAACATATGTTGCGGCTATCCAGGTAATAGCTACAGCATCGTGCATAAGAGTAACCAACGAAAATCAATCACAGAGCGACGGCAGCGAGTGTAATCCCGGCCTAATTTGAGTTCGTCCGTAAGCCTCATCGTACTCGAAATGTTCGTTTCCTCAATAAAAAATATTTCTAGGCTTTTTTTAAATTTTATTTATAAAGAAATAAATATTTCTGTATTTCAAGAAATATAGGTCAACAAATTTTCTGGCACCCAATAGTTACTTTAAATCCAGATTCTGATTTTGAGCATTTTTCAGTGGAATTGCAGTGGGTATTTTTGTAAATGTTTTGCTTATATTATAAGTATGTTTTATATTTTTAACAATGTTTATATATCTGTGTATTTGTATCTAAGGATGTGCGCAGGGCGAAACGTTTTTTCACGTGTAAATTGAACCTATAATAATCAAATGTAGCCTATATCAATGTTGATCCGTAATCTCCTCTATTGGTCAGCGAAAGTCCTGTAAAAATCGATTCAGCTGTTTCGGAGACTAGCAGACAGAGAAAAAAATTAAAATCATTTGTTTGTTGTTTTGTATCGTGTATATAATTATGTCCACATATAAGTTCGTGTATATAACTAAGTCATAGACAGACACTTTTATTTAAAGATAGATTCATTGTAATGTATATTCATTATAATGTAGACTTTATTTTGCTTTAGTTGAACTACAATATATTCTGTAATTAAATATTTACTTAAATTTATACTTTTATTTCTTCGCTCTAGTGTGTGTGACACACGGGGCACAGCGCGGCGTTAAGTTCCGCCACTCAACATGCAATGTGAATTAAGCGGAAAGTGGGGAACGGACTGCAATTTTTTTACTATGTTAAGATAGTAGAAAATTAAAAATTTTAAATTAAACTAATTAACAGGTAATTTATATTCATGTGACGTTTTTATATAATTCTCAAAAATACATTAATAACTACATCATCCTAATATACAATGCTACTAGAAGATAATAAGATTAAATAATAATAAGATTTTATTTCTCTAGCTTAATAGACATTTATTTATCGATGAAAGTAGTAACCAAAGAAATAAGTGACCAGCAAAGTTTCATAATCTGTAAAGAAAATTCCACTATTATAAATAAAAAGGGTGGAAATTGATCTATGTACCAGAGTACATAGGTATTAGTATATTAAATGTAAATATATTTTTACATTTAATAAACTTATTATCAAATAAAATTAAAATATATTTTATTTTAGTATTATTAATTAATCATATACTTTAATAAAATATATTATATTTAATTAACAACCAGCTGGCGGCTTCGCCCGTTTAATCTACACAATTATTTAATGACGAATCTAATTTACTTTCCTGTTCTAGTAAGATTGACATTTTAAAGATAATATTATGGATATTATCTTTAAAATGTCAATCATTAGAAACTGAAGTTTCAGCCAACTCACAACAATTATTTATTAATAATTTATAATGACAACTTTTTTATTTATGAACCGATTAAAGTAATACATTGATTAAATGTTAAAGGAAACTTGGCAAATACTAATAGTGAAACTGCATTTAAGCGAATAAGCGCTCGATGGCCACAAGCCGAGGTTCGAGTCCGGCAGGGGGCGCCCTTACAGTCGTCGAATTCCTCACAGGCAGCCATTTAGTGCATGCATTTATTCAGGGACTGAATACCCTTTTTCCCTACCCAACCGGTGTCATACCTCAGATACTTAGATAGTTTTATATATCAGATAAAAATTGTAGCTATTTCATTTTGGCCACAAGTGCGAAGCTAGAGTTAAAAGTTAGTTTAGATTATAATATATCGTTACATTTTTTAAAAAATGCTTGCCAACTTACCTTTGTAAACGTATTCAAAGATATTTCAGTAAAACTCGTAGACCGAATGTAAGCAGCTTGTTGTGACCTAAAAAATAAATGTGAGTGAAAATTTACTGCTTTTTCACGTTACCTTAAGAGTACGAGTTGTTTTTTTTTTAGTTTCAGTAAAGTAAAAATGTAGAAGATGCGTCTTATTTGTTACAAATATTATGATCTTTTTAAGTAAAAATAATATCATTATAGATAATAAAAGTATTTTTGAGAATGATTTTCCTGAAATATAAATAGCAATATGTCTACAGGAGGCACCAAAGAAATTGTACCTACAATTTATAAATTGATTGTATTTATTATGTACTGTATAATAATTTGAAGAATTTTTGTTTCAAAACCCAATTTGTTATTTCTCAATACATAATTTTTTGAGATTCTCTGAAGAGCTTCTTTAGATAACAATCTTGACAGTATAGCTTGTGTGGTTTAACTTTAATCACATAATTTGGACTCACCATCTTGAAAGTTCAAGTTACCTCAAAATAGTAAAGATAAGCATTTTTTTATTTTTGCAAGATAGGTCCTCCCTGTTATATACCACAGTAGCTATATCTTGTGCCTGTGATTAAAATTAAATTAAGTTTAGTACCTGTAACTGTACCTGTAACCAACAAGCATCAACGTTCGACGCTTCTTTAGCATCAGAATATAATATAAATATCTTAAATTGTGAAGATTAAACCAAATGAAAAAATAAATAAATAAATACTTCCTGGTGACATTTAGCATAATCTCATTTTTCCCGACATTATATTTGAAGTACGATTGCTTATTTTTTATGAATTGCTAAGGAATATATTTTAAGTTAATTTGTTATTACACTAACGAAGTAATAAAGTTAATTTATTTTTGTTGAAGTAGAAAATGTCAAGTATTGGTCACTCAAACTGCTAGTACGAATATTAAATATTTAATTCCCTCCAGTGGGGATCGAAGCCACAACCTGTCGCGATTATAGTGCACGCTTGTTCCTTTGCGCCAAAACAATTAACAGAAATATAAATTTGAAAAAAATAAACAATAGAAAAGTTCTTTTATACGATATTAATATGTTATGAATTATTTATTATCTGTTGATTTTAATATAATTATAAATCAAATATCATTTATGCCAATATAGAAATGATAGCTAAAAGACGCACAAAAATGTGCTCGTATTACTCGTATTAAGCTTATTACCGCGTCTGTAACAAGTTGGCCGCACATGGCGACATAAAAATATATTATTACAATTAAAAGTGATATAAGCAAGTTTCGAAAGTCCTCCGGTCTACAGTTGATCTGAAACATACAAAATAAAATAAAATTGTCATATTTTGCTAACAATTCGTATAGCAGTGAATTGAAATGTTACTCACTCTCGCAGAAATCCCATAAAAACAAACAGTGCCCGAGAAAAAGAAAAGACGTATCGCAAAGATAGCTCCATACGCTTCACCAACTTCTTTTAATAATCTAAAATTATAGACAGTTTATCTTTATATAGTATATATATACTCACACTATATCGTGCACAAAGCAGAATAGGCAGAGGGAATCTGGGAACCTAGTGTTTAGCCACTCTATTCCAATTCAGACTTCCGTTGTGATTTCCTTGTGTGTTCCTTGTTTTCTGAACACGCAATACCGATTTCCCAAGACATTGCATGTTGAGTGGCGGAACTCAACGCCGCTCTTTGCCTCGTTACCAGAGCAAGAAATATTTCGCTTTATATTTCTTGATCTGGTAACGAGGTAATAAACATGCATGCTTGTGTACCTAAGCCCCACGACGGCTCTAATAAAATTCCAATTAAAAAATCTCCATGTTATTTAAGCGGGTTACTGAAAATAGCTGCGAGACTTTTTTTCGACACTTTTTTTCCTAATTATAGTGAAAGGCTTAATAAATATGTATATGTTTTTTCCCATTAACACAGATTGCCACGCTTATACATTATACGTTCAAATATTGTTTTAGATATTACTTACCATTTGTTTTTTGTGTTTTCAATTTATATTCTTAAAAAAGTCTAGTTGTTCATTTACGTTGTTAAGTGGACTATTTACTCTTTGAAAAAACCTGACAGTAGTGCCAAGACGCTCAGTTCTCCGATTTTTATTCAAATTATTGAATTTATATATTACTCGCTGAGCGGCAGGACTCAACGCCGAGCTTTATTATCATAGGAAAATGGACATAATTTATTCGCTAAATACAAAATATATATAAAGTGTACATTCTACAGTAAATGTTAATGGTAGTTGATATTAAAAGTGTAATATATGTAATGGTAAAACACTTGCTTACTCAGATAGAATGGAATGTCTTTGAATTGCCTTTTTTAATGTAATATCTATATCATTGCACTTCGACTGGATTATTTCCTTGAAGTCTATTTGTAGTAGCAAGAATGAAATGCGCAATTGATTCATACTGATGGCGAGAAGGAACATACAACAATTCAAAGTTAAAGCTACGCTGGTTGCTGAAAATTAAAGAAAACTTGTCAAATGCCATTCGAGGAGTACAGTACTTATAAAATCTCATAAATTTAAATTTGCAGGCGTGTGCACTCATTTTGTAAAAAAAAACTATAATTATAAGCTTGTTATATTTTTTATCTGTAATATAAACATCAATTTCCATTTCCGAATATTTTCCTTTATCTATCTATACTCGTACCGTAAGTTGTCACTTATTATTAAAAAATATTTTGTATTAAACCATGCATAATCTCAAATCAAATAAATGATTTTATTCAAATAACAATTTACATGTTTAATTTTTTGAACGTGATGGAATAAATTCCACCAGTTCTCTAAATTTAACCCCGTTATGACCTAAGAACCGGCGCAAGAAACTAAGCGGGACTTTTTATTAAATCAGTCTTATACAAATACATACATACGGATACAGCGTGAAGCTTAAGGTTTTGATTGAGATGACTTAGGAACTTTTTTTTGTACTATAAGGGACCGTAGACTTGAAAATTTAATGTTAATTTCAGCTTTTTTTTTATGGAAAAAGCATGGCAAACGAGCGTACGGGTCACCTGATAGTAAGTGATCACCGCCACCCACGACACCGCGTAACACCAGAGGAGCTACTGGTGCGTTGCCAGCTTCTGAGGTGGTTGGGCGCCGGAGCCCGGCATTACCTAATGCGAAACGCTGTGGCATAAAGCCACTACTTCACGCCGGTTTTAAATGCCGGGGTTGGTAATGATCCGGTCGAGTCTGCCCATGCGTGTCGCCATTGGTGGCAACGTGACTCTCCCACTCGTACTTTAGTCGCCTCTTACGACACCACCAGTACCAGGGTGATCCTATTCTAAGCCGGGAACACACGGCTAAAATGATACTTAAGCTCGATCTCAAGATGGTCTTGACAGACAGATCACAATGGTATCCTATAAGGGTTCCGTTTCTTAGTTTTGAGGTACGGAAAAAAGGCGACTAAAATGTATATTTACGTAATAGTAGCAAAATACATTCTTTTTTATGGCCTAACTCCAGTTATTTTTAAATAATTTAAAAAAATTTTTATAGCTACCTACATGTTAGTTCAACCCAATTGTATGACAAGCTTTACATAATTTAATATATTAATTTACTATTAATAATGACTATGAATGAGGTTTCAGATGAGATGAGCTTAATGTAAATTGTAATGAATAATGTTAGTTTGTGATTATTTACTTATTTGCTATAAAGTTGATGTTATTGTTGAAACTTAACTTATTTGTTTAAAGTAAATAAAGTACATATTATGCAAGGAAATTATTTTGTGCTCAATACAGTTATATATTTATATTTCTCAACTTCACGCTGTATCCACCACATAGCAATGCAACGGTGCCTCTATACCTGGACACTCCGTTCCCATTAAGGCACTTGTATTCCCCATTTTCCGCTGAATTTTGGAGGCATTGCATATTTAGTAACGGGACTCAAAAACGGGCTTTGGCTCCTTACCAAAGCGAGGAAAAATAAAAAAATATTTAATTTACTTGAGTGGGAATCGAACCCACAAGTCGTAGTTCATGCCCTGAGATAAATTGTTATGCTTTCGAATTCGGCATTTCATCTATTTTTTTTTTCTCCTTACTACTACGGTCGTCATTTTCATACGAACGCTACATGCGTGGCCAGATCCTTTTCTGTCACAGTCAGAGATTTCATTGTATCTATCAATAGCCCGATACAGAATATTTTTTA